>CM062811.1:1213707477-1213927737 GCA_031772625.1 Pinus tabuliformis | reverse complement strand
ACTGATTTTGCATATGGTGTTGTCTGGAACTTTGATATCTGGAAGACCATGAACTGCCTGATATTTTCATGCTTTCCTTATTTGTGAAAAGCTTAGATGCCCCAACCTCCGGTGCCATAACCAGTGTCCATCATCCTTGCTCAGATAGCATTGTTGTTGTCCTTCTTCAAATATGTATAGATTATTTGGAGTTCTTTTACCTTTGATCACTGTTTTACCTGTATCAAGATCACAAACAAGACATCCATTTGATCTGAATATCACCTCAGTTCTTTGATCACACATCTGGCTGACACTTAGAAGATTATGTTTCAATCCATCAACATACAAAACATTTCCAGCTTTGACCTTTTCTTTTAAATGAGCAGTGCCTTTTCCTTTTATAGTTGCAGGAGTATCATTTCCAAAAGAAACTTTCTTTCCTTTTTCTAGAGCAGAATATGATTCCAGTTTTTCTTTATCACCTGTCATATGCTTCGAACATCCACTGTCAATGTACCATAGATTTTCCTGTCCCTCTGCATAAAATGCTATCCCACATCTTTCTGTTTGTGGTTCCTTTATTCTCCATGTTTTGGTGCTTGAGGCTTGTTCCTTTGTCTGTTGAAACCTGCTCCTGCATTCAGAATCTTCATGACCAAAGTTATTGCAAATAGAACATTCAACTTCATTTTCAAGAACCGAAAAGTTGTTATAGGTCCTTTTTGTAATCCCGGTCATACTTCTTTGTTTTTGAGCTTCTCTAGTCATGATCGTTTTATATGCAACACATTGAGCTGCTTTGTGACCAAAGTTATGGCAAGAAAAGCATTGTCCATTAAAGAAATTTCTGCGGTTATCAAATCTTCCAGCCAAACGATTGTAATTTCTATTGTCATTCATTCTTGAAGCAAATTGAGAGGATTTTACCTGTGGCTGGTTGTAGCTTTTGTTCATCCTTAAGACAGATTGCCCCTGATTTGCCTGATAGTCTTTGTTTGTAATTGGTCCCTGCTTTACTTGGTGATCTCCATTGTGCTTTTGCTCATTCCTTCTTGCTGCATCAAGATAACTCTTTGAGGTGGATGCTTGAGAAGTTTCTCCATTATAGCCCAGACCTGTCTTGTTTAGACGAGAGCGATGTACATTGATGATCTCATCCAGAGTTTCAGATCCTTTGACAAACTTAAGATTAATAGCCTTTGTTTTCTCAATCTCTTTTCTAAGACCAACAATTTCGCCTTCTAACTTTTCAAGGTATTTTTCTTTTTCATCAATTTGAAGTTGTAGAGTATCAATGATCCTATTCTTTTCTTCTATACATGTCTTGAGTCTAGAAATTTCTTCACAAAAACTATCCACACCTATAGCATCCATCTAATCATCATCTTCAAATGCCATTAAGAGTTTATAGTCATTACCTCGTTCATCTTCGTCACTATTTGATAGACCATCACTATCTTCATGAGTGTAGTAGCTTTTCTTATTTGCAATCTGTTTCTTGTTCCATCTAGCAGGTTCCTTTCCTTTATCCTTATGAGGACATTTTGCAGCATAATGACCTACTCTTCCACAAGCAAAGCATTTAAAAGGTAACTTACCTCTGAACCTTCCAGTTCCCCTTTGAAGATTTCTGACAAAATTTGATTCTTCTTCCTCTTCTTCTGGCACCTGACTTGCTTCATAATAGTCTCCTTTGCCTGAAGCCTTGAAAGCAGCTACTCTTCTGTCTGATGGACCTCCCTTTCTCATTTCATAAGCAGTTAGAATTCCGTGTAGCTAAGACATAGTAAGAATTCGTAGATTTTCCTTTTCTTCTATTGCAGACACTTTAGATTCAAACTTGGGGGACAATGATCTTAGAACTTTTTCAACCACAATAGCCTCTTTTATTTCTTCACCCAAGTTTTTCATGCAATTAACAATCTCATCTACCCGAAGGAAATAGTTAGCCACACTTTCATCATTATACATTCTGAGATTCTCATACTGAATCCTGAGGGTTTGAAGTTTAGCACGCTTTACCTGTTCATCTCCTTCGTAGCTCAAGACAATCTTGTCCCATATTTCTTTTGCGGATTTATATTGCATAACCTTCATGAATTCTGTTTGAGATAAGCATCCCAGCAGAGTATTGACTGCTTTAGCATTTGTTTCATATTTCTTCTTTTCGGCCGTATCTGTAGGAGTAGCTGAAGGAAAAGTGTAGTCTGTATCTATGATATCCCAAACTTCTGTACCAAGAGATTGAAGATAGGCAGTAACTCTTACCTTCCAATAATTGAAGTTTGTCCCATCAAAAATTGGTGGCCTGATTGATGCTTCCCTCTCGTAGTTGCTCATTATGAATGATCTTCCTTCAAGCGATCAAGCTTCTCTAAAGGACCTGCTCTGATACCAATTGTTGGAAATAATACTGAGAGGGGGGTGAATCAGTATTATTAAGTTCTTTTAATAAATCTTCCTTATTTATTCTTTGAATTATTTTTGCATGTCAGTACCATAAAATAATGAGCATGAACAAAGAAAACAGATAGTCACACCAAAGAACACAAGATGTAAGGTGGAAACCCAATGTGGGTGAAAACCACCTGCTGCAATATGTCTCTATCTTCTTTCAAATTAGAAACTCCTTTTACAATGGTTTTGTACTGGTGCAGTCCTTTACCAGTACGCAGGCTGCAACCTGCAGAGAGCTACAACTCTCTCTCGTTTTCCAGTATCTCCTGGAAGGGAGCTACAACCCCCTACTTCTTTTCTTTCAAGGACCACTTTTCATAAATTTTCAAACTGGATCCAAGAACATCAAAAACCCATCAACTACACTTGCATCATTAATCTCTGATTTCACCAAAGCCAACCCGCATACAGATCTGCAAATATTTCCTTATAACTTTGCGGTTGTTACATCAGATCATACCCATATCATAACATGTGTAAAATAAAACATGCATCAATAATTCAGACCCAGATTATTAGATTTATAGATCAAGCGTATGCCACATATCACAGATCAAAATCATATAGAGATACCACTATTCCAGCCTTAAGATTCTGACCCATCAATAGAACTTATCCTTCTCCTTACGCTCAGGTTCCTTCTTCATTCAGATCCAGATCTGCACCAAAACCCAATCACAATATTCCAGATCTAGCACTTTATCAGATATTCGATAATTCAGAAGATGCTTTGCCAAATGATCTTCTTCCTCTTTTATAGTCTTAGGCCTTTCACAATACCATGGGCCAAAACCATAGGATCAAAAAACTGTTGGACTAATACCATGAACCAACCATGAAAGTACATGAGATCAACACTTTTGGATGCAATACCACGGGCCAAAACCATAGGATCAAAAACTGTCGGACTAATACGATGAACCAACCATGAAATTGCGTGAGATCAACACTTTTGACGAGGTACCATGGTCCAAAACCATAGGTTCAAATACCAAGGACTAACTACCATGGACCAAAGGTAAGTTCTCCAACATATACGCGCTTTTCCTTGCATGAAAGTGCGTACCATGGTCCAAAACCATAGGTTCAAATACCAAGGACTACCTACCATGGACCAAAGGTAAGTTCTCCAACATATACGCACTTTTCCTCATAGGTTCAAATACCAAGGACTAACTACCATGGACCAAAGGTAAGTTCTCCAACATATACGCGCTTTTCCTCATAGGTTCAAATACGAAGGACTAACTACCATGGACCAAAGGTAAGTTCTCCAACATATATGCGCTTTTTCTTGCATGAAAGTGCGTGAACTTTTTCTCTACATGAAATAAACTTTTCTCTGCATAAAAGTGCGTGAACGTTTCTCTACATGAAATAAAATTTTCTCTGCATAAAAGTGCGTGAACGTTTCTCTACATGAAATAAACTTTCTCTGCATATAAGTGCGTGAACTTTTCTCTACACTATAATTTATTATCTGAGATGAGTGGGTTGCCATCAAGTACAACATATGTATCATAATGCCAACACTATCTAGAAATTATTTTACACAAATGGTTAATGTTGATGATCCAAAACTCAAAGAAATGTATAAAGGATTGCTGATGACCTATCTTCAACAGTCCAAGTCACAACAATATTAAGAACAACAAAAGACACAGATAAATCATCAACATATCTATATTCCTTTTGAAGCCTTATTTTCAGTTGATGGTCTAACAAGACAATTCAGACAACAAACAATTGAAGATGATCTTCTTGAAACACTTCCTGGAATTAGTCAAGCTATCAAAGATATCATAAAAGAAGTCAGAGAGAATAGAAGGCTATGCATTGAAGCACATCAGGGGCACAATATACATTCTCTACATGCACAACGCACAAAAGGAGAATCTTCACAGATAGAATAGAAAGAACCACAAAGATAGCATGATCCATATCATGATCAAATGAAAGGGATTTTCAAATCTGAAGACTTTGAAATTCCATATTAAGAATTTGAAGATCCTAGATCTATATTAGGAATGAATGCAATGAACACAGATGTAATGTACTGTGTAAAAATGAAAATCAGAATTGGTTCTTCCATAGAATGGTGGAAGGTTCTAATTGATACAGGTTCAAGATTGAACATAGTAAGCAGCACTGTAATTCCCTATCCTCAAAGACAAAAGACAAAGTGTTTAGGTGTTGTTACTGCAAGTGGAGAAATCAAGACAATGGAAGAAGCTATAATAGATGTCTTCATTTCTCAATCTAGAGGAATTCAAGTTCATGCTCCATTAGTCATAGGGCTTGATGGTGCTATGTACTTAGGAACTCCTTTCCTGAGTAATTTTAGAAGACATGGAAGCACTTACGATGAAAAATCACAGAAGTGGGGATATTTTCTTCTCTTCAAAGGTATAGATTATTTATATCCTTTTGTTCATTCCAATTCTCCTAATAGGTTGAGCAGAATTGACAGGTTACAAAATACCTTGGCAAAGATGGAGAAGAAGAAAGAAATGCTCAAGATTGATGAAAATCTTCTGAGATTAAAATTTGAAAAATAAATAAGTGAGATCTCTCAGAAACTAAAATCTTGTTGTTCTGAAGATCCAAATTCCTTTTGGCATATTCATAAACATGAAGCAGAATTGCCTTTGTAAAAGGAATTTCATGGAAAACTCAGAAGATCAAAAGAAATACCAATGAATTCTGCACAACTCAGGTATTGTAAAGAAGAAATAAAATCCTTACTGCAAAAAGGTTTGATCAAAAAATCTCATAGCCCTATTGCTTGTTTTGGATTTTATGTCAACAAACACTCAGAGATTATCAAAGGAAAACCAAGATTGGTAGTAAACTACAAGCCTCTAAATAATATTCTTGATTATGATGCTTATCCCTTGCCAAAGCCCTCATTTCTTTTGTCTCAGATATCACAGTCAAAAATATTTTCCAAGTTTGCTTTAAAGTCTCGTTTCTGGAAAGTAGGGATAAAAGAAGAAGATAAGTGGAAAATAACTTTTTCAATACCAAAAGGACATTTTGAATGGAATATTATGCCCTTTGGACTCGTAAATGCTCCATCCACCTTCCAGAGGATTATGGATGAAACTTTTGAAGGTATGGATGATTTCATGAAGAAATATATTGATGATGTTCTAATTCATTATGCAAATATTCCCTCTCATATAAAGCATCTTAATATATTCTACAAGAGAGTCAAAGAAAAAGGTATAGTTTTATCAGATTCAAAAATGAATTTATTTCAGACTATGATAGATTTCTTGGGATATGTGATTGAATATGGATCATAATACATTATGCAACATAGTCTTGATTTCATAGATAAATTTCCAGACAGAATCACTGATAAAACTCAACTACAAAGATTCTTGATCCCCAAATTTGTTAGACATTGTGCCCAAGACATATTCTTATTGAATAAAAGATTGCAAAAAGATCTGATTCCATGGACAGAGGATTTAATAGAGGCAGTGAGAAGAATTAAAGGAAAAATTAGGAATGTTTCTCCTTTAAGTACAATCAATGAAGAATGGCCTAAAACCATCATTACAAATGGCCAGTGATATCGGATGGGGTGCAATTTTCTGCCAACTTGATCGTAATAAAAGAAAATGGAATATGAAATTTGCCAGTATGCCTTTGGAATTTGGTTAACTACACAAAAAAATTGGTCCAGCCTAAAGAAAGAACTTAGAGCTGTCTGCCTCGGCATTGCCAAATTCAAAGATTTTGTGATATATAAACATTTTACAGTCAAAACAGATTGCCAAGCCCTTAAGTTTTCTATCCATAAATGTGACTTTGAAGACGCAACAATGGTTAGATGGATAATGTCATTAGCCCAGTATCATTTTGATGTACAGTTCATTTCTGGAGTTAAGAGTTCCTTGGCAGATCTTCTCAGCCGGGAATTTTTATAGAGAAATGATGTAAATAATATCAGATGTAAAGTCAGAAGAATATTAGAAAATGAGATGCACATTGAATGTGCTGATGGTTCTCACACTTTGAATCTGCAGAAATCTCTACTCAATTATCAAGCAGATTGGTTTCCAATAAAAGAAATCAAATATCAGCATGGAACTGGATAGCATTATTTCTCATGGGATGATCAAATGCAAAGAAATCATTAAGCTTTTGAAGCTTTAAGTTTTTTAAAGATTTGAGAAATCTTGATTTCACATTACACAAAGTTGCAGATGAAAAGCTAATCTGCTGTGAAATCTACATTGATCGCTTCCTATTGCCACCCAACCTTCAGACCTCTGAAGATCATGAATGCCAAGAGAAAGCCTGGTATACAAGTATGTGTTTTGAAAATAAAACTAACTCGTTTTTCTATAATGTGTAGTTTTCTTTTAGATATCATGGGATGCAAGTTACACAAATTGAAGAATAAGACCCCACACCTAAATGGTTTAAATAATGGTGGAACATTTATGGTATCAGTCCTCTATGTTTTTACCCATTCTCTCTCTAGTTATTACAACTTCCTAGATTTACAAAACCACAGACACATCAATTAGGAATTTTATACAAAAGGATTTTGGATATCAGCAATATCACCAATTATCACATGCTTGCAGCACTCCGCGCCAATGGATCCTTTCATTGGTTTATAACATGAAATCTTTTATTCAGAAGATTTAGTGGAAATATGAATGGCTCTTCACATGACTATGAGTCATTTCATGCCATGACAGATCCAGATTTAAATCCTTTTGGCCCACTACTTTTTCAGGACGAAGTACCAGAATATGCTGAAGTACCAATTTGGGAATGTGAGGAAGAAATTTACTCACAATATTTTAATAATGACTCCTTGACTAGGTTCAGAGAACATTATTATTCTCATGAACATCTCGAACATTTTGTCATTTTTTAATGTCTTTCTGTCCAACTTTGGTGGCAAACAGGTTTTTCGTAAGGTTCCCTGAAAAATAATCTCTTACAGTGTAATCTATCTGACATATAAAATTAAGGGATAAGAATAAATATAAAATATTTTATGATTGAATCACTGTGCGGATGTCCTCCGGGTTACCCGAAAGTAGGATTCTCTCATATCTGATGCAAGGATTTGATTTTGATGTAAAGTAAGATACTGCGAGGATGTACTCCGGGTTACCAGAAAGCAAGATTCTCTCATATCTAATGTAAGGATTTGTTTTTTATGTATAGTAAGATTCTCTCATATCTGATATGGAGGTATACAGCAGTAGGTAGGATCTATGATGTATGAGGAATACTAGGGAAGAGAGGCATTTATGTTTTGAGAAAATTTAAAGAGCCTTTCTACTGGAGAAGTAACTTTGTATTGCTTGCGAAGCAACTTTGTAATACTTCAGTTTTGAAGTTCATTAATAAAGATTCCTCAATTTCTCTAAATCTATGTCTCCTTTCTAGATTGTTTTGGATTCTATTCTCGAACTTATATGAGCCTTGTTAAGGTTGAAGAAGTTGCAAAGTCAGAGAAGTAGACCGTTGGGCCAGAGTTCGTGTTTCAGCACGAGGATATTGTATAGAAGAATTGTCAGATATTGGAGCGATTAAGAAGACCTGGTATTTGTTATGAACTAATACTCTTGTTGGCATTCGTATTCAAATATATTCAAAAATAGTTTCGTGATCCTAGATTGCACAGTAGAGGAGTCTCTTCCCTCTCTGTGATTAAAGTATCAGTCACGGATCTTGTTTATTTCCGCATTCGCGCTTTTGCTGTGTGCGCTTTGTAGTTATTCTACCGAGTGAGGGGCAGATGGAGGATTACAATTTTGGAACCGAAAGTGACCCAAAACTATTCAAAATTTCCAACACTTTGTAAAAAGAGTAGAAAACACACTATGCAAAATTATTAAATAAATTTGTTGATATATTCACCTGGAGGTATGAAGATTTGAAAATTTATGATCGGTCCATCATCCAGTATACTATACCACTTAAGGAAAATGGAAACCATTTAAACAAAAGTTAAGAAGGATCAATTCAAAATTACTGCCACTAATTGAGAAAGAAGTAAAGAGGATCTTAACTACAAAAATTATCATTCCACTCATAGTTTCCAATTCGGTAGCGAACTTGGTGTTAGTAAGAAAGAAAAGTGTGGAAATTTGCTTGTGTGTGGATTTTTGAAATTCAAATAAAAGCTGAATGAAGGATGATTATCATTTACCAAAAATGGATAACATTCTTCAGAAGGTGGTTGATGTAGAAAGGATTTCCATACTAGATGGGTTTTTGAGGATACAATCAGATCCTAGTTGACCCAAAAGATCAGGAGAAGAGAGCCTTCTCCACACCATGGGGTATGTTCATGTATTCTAAGATGCCATTCGAATGCATGAATGCAAGAGATACTTTTCAGCACCCAATGGATATCACCTCTGCTGACAAAGGAGATAAGTTTGTGGTGATTTATCTAGATGACATTACTGCTTTCTCAAAATCTGAATCTGCTCATCTAAAACATTTGAGGACAGTTTTTACAAATGCGGGAAATTTGGAATATCTCTAAATACAAAGAAATCCCATTTCACCAAGACAGAGGACAAGTTGTTGGGACACACAGTATCAAAGGACAACATCAGGATAAACCCCAATAGAGTGACAACAATCCAAAATATTGATCAGCTAAGAAATAAAAAGAAAGTGCAATCTTTCTTAGGTAAAGTAAACTTTCTGTGGTGTTTTATTCCAAATTTTGAAGAACTTTTAAAAGTAATTATAGGAATTATTAAGAAAGGGAGAGAAATTAAGTGGAATTAACAAGAAAATAATTATTTTAATGATATCAAGAGATCCTTAGGCCAAGATCCTGTACTCATTAGTCCAGATTTCTCAAAGGATTTCATGAGCTTTTCTTTTGCCTCTAAACACACTATCTCTGGTGTGTTGCTTTGGATTAATGATGTAAGAGAAGAACAACCCATCTCCTTTCTCATCAGGGCGTTGAGGGATGTTGAACTAAAGTACAATATTCTAGATAGATAGGCATATGCATTGATCAAAACAATAAAGATTTTAGAGTGTTTATTTTTCATTGTCATGTGACTGCATATGTGCCTGATGTGACAATAATGAGTATTTTAGTACAATGAGATAGTGATGGTAAAAGAGGGATGTGGATTGCTAAAATGTTGGATTTCGAATTGGAAATTAAACTTACCAAGTTGATTAAAGGATAAGGACTAGCCAGACTAATGCCTAAATAAAATCTTGATGTTGTTGGTATAAATTACGTTTTTGAATTAGCAAATCTATTGAATGAAGAATCAATGGTTAAAGCTGAAGATTATTTTAAACAATGTCTGTGGTATGCTAATTTTGTTTACATTTTTCATAATTTACAACTACCACAAGGAATATTAAGACACAGGCTCGAATTTTGAGATTTAAATCTGTTACGTATTGTCTTTTGAATGGTTATCTATACTAGAAAGATCCTCAGGGTATTTTTTTGAACTTCTTGCTAGAAGACGAAGCTAAGAAAATGAGTAAAGATTTCGATGAAGGAGCATGCGGGGCATCATTACTGGAAGGCTACAAGAGATAAAATCTTGAGAGCTAGATTTTACTTCCCTACTTTATTTTTCGATAGTAGGAAAGAAGTAGAAGCTTGTCACAAATGTCACTTGTTTGAGGGTAAGTCAAAACTAATTTCCTTACCTTTGAAACCTATCTCTATAGAGACACCTTTAAAACAATGGGCCTTGACTTTATAGGTGAAATTCATTTGGCATCATCAAAACAACATCGATGGATCTTGATAGGGATATATTACTTTACAAATTGGATTGAGGCACTTCCAAGTAGGAAAGCTATTGATCTTGTGGTTATTCAATTCTTAGAAAATATTATTTCTAGGTTTGGTTGCCCAAAGGGGATAATTACTCATAACAAACAATGTTTCAAGTATAAGAGGTTAGTAAAATTCTGTGAAGACTACCATATCATACTCAACCATTCCACAACCTATTACCCTCAATGTAATGGAAATAATGTGAAGAAACATTTTGTAGGTAATGATACAAGATCGAAGGAAATTTTGGATATCATACATTTTGCTGTTTGTGGAACAATGGCAGAGAAGTATCTTTTTGATCATCAATACTATGTAATATTCATTGATTATCACTCTATAAAGACTTAGATATACCTCCTCCAGTCTAAGGATGAACTATTTGAGAAATTTCAAGAGTTCAAGGCAAAAGTGGAAAATTTGACAAAAAGGAAGATAAAAACCTTAGGATCTCATAATGATGGAGAATATAATTCAATAGAACTTATAGCTTTTTGAAAGGAAGCATGAATTAAGATGGAGCTAATAGTTCTCTACAACCCTCAACAGAAAAGTGTGGTTGAAAGGAAGAATTGATCAATTTAAGAATGTGTTAGAATCATGCTACATGACGAAGACCATCTCAAATTCTTATGGGGAGAAACATCTGTAATAGTAGTAGATAAAAAAAATCGAATTCCTCATAGAATTCTTAATGACATGACCCCAAAACAAGCATTCACAAGGAGGAAACCAAGTGTTGATCATCTCTGAATATTTGGATGTCATATATACATTCACATTCCCAAGGATAAAAGGAAGAAGTTGGACACTAGTGGTATAAAAGGCATTTTTTTTTGGATATAACACTTCATCAAAATATTATAGAGTCTACAATAAGGAATATTTTTGTATCGACATAAGCAGAGATGTCATATTTAATGAGAATATCACATAAAGGAGTCCAAAGACATACCCATTGATTCTAAGGAGGAAGAATAGCCCATTTTTGAATAAATATCAAGGCATGAAAATATTCAAGAACCTACAATTAATGATGAAGAAGTTGAACGAAAAGTTAACATGTGTAGCAAGTCATCATCCCAAAAACTAAAAAAAAACCAACTTTGTTAAGGACAACTATATAGGAAGCAAAAGGACATGCAACAACAAAGGGGACTTTCACAGAAAGAAATAATCCTAAAATATATTCAATTTATACAACTTACATGACAAAAATTATTGAAGCATAAACTACTACTTATGAGTAAGAAACAAAATATAAAGAATGGAAGAATGCAATGTAAGAATAGTACCATCATGTAATGAAGAATGATGTTTGAGAAAATGTTCCTAGATCTAGAGACAAATTTGTTTTCACTTCCAAATTGGTCTACAAGATCAAAGTATAAGGCAAGGTTTGTGGAAAATTCTTTTCTCAAAATGAGGGAATTGATTATGAATAAATTGTTTCTCCAAAAACTAGATATACAACCATTAGATCACTTATCTCTCTCGTTGCTATTATGGGATGGAACATTAATTAAATGGTTGTAAAAATAGATTTTCTGAATGGGACAATTGATGAAGAAGCTTACATTAATGAGCCTTAGGTATTCAAATCCCATGATAATAAGACACAAATCTACAGGTGGAAGAAGGATCTATATAGATTAAAACAAATAGCTAGAGCATGGTATTCTATGACAAATGCATATCTACTAAAACTTGGTTTCGTCAATAGTTATGCAAATCCTAATATGTACATCAAGGTTTTATGGAATGAACTTGTGATCATACTACTCTATGTGGATGACTTAATAATTATAAGTGTGGAGAACCATGTTAAAGAATTCAAGAAGTTATTAGTAGCCAAATTTTATATGAAATAATTTAGGCTAATGCATTACTAGTTGGGATTAAAAGTATGGTAGAAACTTGGTGAGATATTCCTTTGTCAAAGGAAATATGTGATCACGTTTTTTCAGAGGTTTGGTATCCTATATAGCAAACCAATGACAACTCCAATGATCACTAATTTGAAGAAGTTAAGGAGCTTAGATTCAAGTCTTTTTGATCCAACATCTTACTGATAGTTGATTGGCTCATTGATGTACTTTTTTAACACTGAGGCTAACATAATTTTTGTAGTAAATGTTCTTATCCAATTCTAGATGGAGCGAAGGCATGATCATTGGATAGTAGATAAAAATATTCTAAGATATCTTCATGGGACTATACATCACTATCTAAGATATGCTGGTAACGAGATACAATTATTGGGCTATACATATTCGTATTAGGGAGGCAGTGATGTAGATGGAAAGAGCACTAGTCATGAATTTTTTAGCTTGGAATATTCTATGATACCATGGATGAGATGAAAACAAGATTTAGTTGAATATTTAAGTAGTTTTGAAGTTGAATATATTACAAGAAGTGAAGTTGGGAGTGAAGTTTGGCTTAGAAAGCGGTCATCAAATTTATGAATCAGATTTATGCAAGAACGTAATAAAGTACAGAAATAAACATAAATACAGAGATGCACTAGAAATAATACTTCATTTCATTAATATCAAATACTGAAATATGCTTACAAACAAAATGGAAATAAGACTAACTCGGGTGATGGAAGTTTATCTTTTAGAAGACATGTGGTGGCTACATATCTCTAAACTATGTTGCAATGAGGCTTCAAGGCCTATTTATTATTGAGAAACAATGGAAAACCCTAAACATCCAAAAACCTAACCCTAGGAGATGAAGCGCCAAACTATGGGCCCCATTTGGGTAAATTGGTACATCAACTTCTCGGGGTCGTAACTTTGGCATACAATCTTTGTTCGATGCGCAAAATACCTCATTAGAAAGATATATCTGAGAGGTACAACTTTCAAATGGCCCACATTGGTCTATACCTAGTTTTTTCCCCCATGTTCCCAAAAAAATTCATTTAGGGCCTCAAAGCGGCTCCGGAAGTTTAGGACCCAAAAAAACTGTCAAAAATAGTAAATTGTGCTACAATTAAGGAAAATAAAAAAATGAAAGAGGTAACTATGGGGGTCCAAGTGTGATATGTGGGTGGCCACCAACATCCACCTAGATCAATTTGTTTGAAGGACCATTATACCCTACCATTATACATTGTGACAACTAGAGTTGTATAAAGTTGACATGAGACCTAGTTTTCAATGCTAGGAAAAAGCATATCAATAATAAGTATCATTACATTCGAAGCTTGGTGAAAAATGGAGTTGTAAATCTATATTACATCTCCACATATGAACAAGTATCCGATATCTTGACAAAGTATCTTCCTAATAAGAAGCTTGAGTATTTGACAAAACAATGTTGGACTAGTATATATCTCATCCTTAGTTGAGAGGGAGTGATGAGGGACATCGTATTCTCCATGTGTCATGCACTAGGTGAGGAAAAAAATTGTAAGTGCAGTGAAGGCACTGGTAGGGAGAATGGAGGATTGGGTAAGCATTAGGGATTGATACTTCTTGATGATTGGGAATCCAAGATAGAGGTAGTTCTGAGGACGGATACCCTTTGAGGATGAGTTAGGTCATGCAAGATAAGAGTAGTGAAAGAGGAACAATATTCTTTGAGGATTAGGAATTGATAAGCATAGTCCTATAAGGACTACCTGGTGAACATCAGGATGGGGTGTGTGCCTTGAGAGGATGTGGTGTTGGTGTCCAAATGTATGCCTCCCAACATTGTGCTCTAATCTAGTGGAGGGTTAGAGCTTGTTAGTCAAGGCCTTGCTATATTGAAAATTGACAATGCTAGTTATGATGTTGATGCTTGATGATGATTTATCAATATGAAATCTTCTTATGAGAATATTTTAGTTTGAGCATCCTTGTATCCCGTTATGTAATTATGAATACCTCCCTAGTTAAGAGGGAGTGTTGAAACTTATAACTAGGTTCAGTTTTCATAATTATCTTTGTACTTGTATGAATATATATTTCATGCAAAAAAGAAAAAATAAGAAAAATGTATTTATTATTATCATTGTTATTCTAGTAAAAGCATGTTCTTCACGCTTCTATGGTTCATTGAGATAAGAAGAAATTTTTTCATGTATCGAAGTCCCATTTGGACAATTTGTAATGGAAGGATAATATTCTTTTTGAGTCAAGAAAGAGTCATTTTGTCCCACAAGACCAAGTCGGACCTACCTTGTCAAGTCAACCTTGAAGAGGCCCTATTTGACCTCTTGGATGACTATAAAAGGAATATAATTCATCCTCATTTTCTCACTCACTCACACAGTTAGATCTATAAAAAAGAAAGAAAAAAGAAGTGTGAAGGCCAAGGAACTGAGAGAAATCAAAGGAAGGAAGAAGAATTCAAAATTTTTCTTGTTCTTGTCCATAAGTGTGAAGTTTTTGGGGTTACTTTGCGAGTTCGAAGAAAAAATTCTATTTCTGTGAAGTTTTTGGGGAAAATATATTTTCTGAAGGTGATGGGGAAACTTTGCAAAGGCATTCGGGCAGCTTTGTGAAGTTGCACGTCCAAAATTTTTGTCTTGAAGAAGTTTGACTAGTTATGATTCTTGTGGACTTCATTTTGTTGGAGGATATAAAGGAGGGATGAATTTTTTCCTTATGGAGGTATTTTTGGTATCAGGTCATGGATGTCTCACTTTGATCTAATTCTATAAGAGGTTAAGTTGTTTGGGTGTTCCACCTTATGGGTTTTCTCCCTAGCTTGGAGCTTAGATCTCGCGTTCTTTGTTTCATGTGATCTTCGTGCATTTTATGTTTTGGTAATTGATTGATGAAGAAGACATAATAAAGTAATAAAATATAACAAAAAATCACAAGTAATTATAAATTAAGAGGAATCAACCCTAATTTACAAGTATATTGATTTCTAAATGTCTTTGACCCTAAATTTCTAGAGCATGACATCAATCTAGAAAGGGATTTCAAAAGTAAAACTATGGCCACTATAATATTGGTCACTAATAACTAAGGGGAAAATCATGCTCCCTATGCTAAGGAAACAATATTGAATCCTTATCAAATAGATGAAAGAAGAGAAAAAAGACTATGTTTCAACTATGATAACAGTGTTGCAATGGAAATAAGTGTAGTGAGAAGAAGTTATTCTACTTAGACTATGACTGAAAATCAAGACATAGAACCTTCATAAGATCTATATCTAGAAGATACTACCACAACAATGTGTTGTCATGCATTTGTCGACATTAGTAATCCGCAAACCCTCACTATAGAAGGATATATAAAAAAGAAAAAAGTAAGAATATTGATTGGTTAGGGTAATCTCCTTAGCTTCATCAGTTAAAAATTGGAAAAAAATCTTAATTTCTTTGTATATTGATGTAGGTGCATCTAACCTAGCATTGAATGCTTACTAGAGGAGTTAGTTTCCTAAGTCGAGAGTTAATTTTTTATTGTATTTTTCTATAGTTTTACGAGAGAACATGAATTATTGTAAAATGGAGAAGGTTTGAGAGTATATTGGAAGATTTGAGAGATTTGAGGGTTAGTTAGATATTACATAGAGATAAGGGATAGGTGAGAGTTTTTATGGATTATGAGAGATATTTTGGGAGTTAGTTTAGGATCTAGAACCTACTTCTAGTTTAGATACAATGCATTGTGGATATTGTAACGATGTTGTGAACATTTAATTGCTTTGTCAATTATGCGTAGACCAACTGTATTGGACAATGTGCACAAATCGAAGCTCTTGGACGTGTTGGAGCTATACACTGCAATTATGGATGCTGTTATTAGAACTATATGCAACATCTACATGTTGCACATGTTGTTGTAATTATAGAGGACCAATTATTAAGAGTGTTTGACTGCCATGCAAGTGTGATTTGACCTGCCAACTGAGAAGAGACTTGATTGTAAAATAGACGACCGGTTTGCGCATCTCCATTGGGGTGCTTGGAACCCAATGTTTTACGAAATTGTGAACGTACTATAGATAGAATCTACTACAATTGGAAGCTAGATGATGTCAAGTTGTGTCTAACATGCTTCTCTCATATTTGAGATATTGAATGCTCCCAGCTTGAATTTGTTGTGTGTTTTGAGGAGTGTTTGATTTTAGTTTCTCCTCTTCATAGTGCTCTATTGGTGTGCCACTCTTTGTATTATAATAAAATTATGTATTGAAACTCATAAATATTTGTATTTGCATCTGCCTTGTGGGAATGCAGAAAGAGGCAAGGTTAATGCCATGAAGCCGAGTAATGTATGCCATTCTCTGCATTTTAATTGTAATTTAAGAGAACAATGCCATTCAAGTTTAGAAAGCATCTCTAAGGTATCTATTAATTGATTGATTGGTGGGATGGTATGTGGGTTGAATATCTAAGTGAAGATACAAATGAATTGGAGATACCGGGTAAGTTGCATATTAACTTTCTGAGGGAAAGATGTTTTCTATAGTAAATCATATTGGTTTCAATCCTTCACACATTGAAATTGGTTTATTGAGTCAATTAGAAGAATAACATACTCCTTTGGATTTGTTGTCTTAGAGATGGTGCCCAGATATTGCAGATAGTGCCCAACCAATGATGAAATTCCTTATAACAAAGTATAACCAACATCGTATGGAAATCATGGTCTGGGAATACATTTTCGCTATTCAAAACATTATAAGGAAGTACCATGCATTACGGAGAGTTTTGGTATTAAATGAAGGGTGGATTGATAATATATATGTTGGGTCCCTATAATACTAGTGATTACCACATTACTATTGTAGTTGCATCCCTTATTAATATTGTTGTGCCCCTATTATCCCCATATTGTTATTTTTGTGCCTTTATATTATTATTGTTAGGTTGGCTGGGTTATATTGTGACTCCTTAGACTCCTATATATAGAAAGGAGGTTTTGTCATTTGAATCATCGAAGAATTGTTCATTTATGTAATGTAAAGGAGGTATCCCCCTCAAAGAGGCTGAATTCTAAGGCGTTGATCTATCTTTTCTATCTTTTCTTGAGCTAACCTTTCATAACATTTGGTATCAGAGCTTTGGATTCTAGGGTTTCGCTGCTCCAAATAGGTCATCGTGGCATTTTCACTATAACTTTTTTTTCTACGATGTTCTAGAAGCTAAAGAAAAAACCGTTTGAGAAGAAATAGCACTGAACCTCGGGTCCAAATTTCAGAGCTTTTCACGCTATATTTGCGGAGATATGATCTGAGGAAGTTGGTCTTTTTGCAGACTCCTGAATTACATTCCAAACAGGTGACCTGGGGAAACTCGTCATAACTTTCTCTCTGAGCATCAGATTGAAATTTCGTAAGAAGGTACAGAAGGAGGATAGACTGCAGTTTCTTGTATATATTTTTTAGAGCCAATGTCAAAACATTGACTTGTGGCACGTCGTACAAGTTTGCTCTACTGAACTAGTCTATAATAAGGTCACTGTGGGAGATTTCGCATAACTCTTCCTTGGAGAATCTAATTTGGATAATGCTAGTGGCATTGGAAAGAGGACATAGAGGGCTACTGCAGATTGCAATTTCAGAACTAGATGATCCAAAAGTACAGAGATACATCAGAGGCAATATCGAGCTCCTACAAAGTGAAAAAAGGTGTGTAGATTCTTTTAAATTTTTGCTTAAGATTGGTTTGAAAAATTATTTTGAAGGAATTCAAAGGGCATAGTAGAGCATTATTATCGGTAATTGATGCCCCAAGGAAAGAAAATGCAAACACCTAGTAAGCAACCTGAAAGCTCTAGCATGACTCATGAAGAAGAGGAAGAAATGGTACATGATATATCAAAATTACAAGAACAAGTGCAACAAATGTCACTCTCACAAAAGCTAACAGAAGCTAAGATAAATGGTGTGGAATCTAAGATAAAGGGCATGGAAGCTAAGATGGACAATTTGAAGATAGATATGAAGACAGATTTGAAGAGAGACATGGCAAATTTGAAGATAGATTTGAAGACAGACATGGCAGATTTGAAGACAGATTTGACAAATTTTCTACAAGAAATACCTACTAATGGTGAAAATGTAGTAAAGGAAACTCTTGATGCGAACAAAAGAAATGTTAATCATGATTTCATAGACCCTAATGTGGGATCGAAGACCCACCATATTCCAAAAATCGATATGAGGAAGTTTGATGGCAAGGATCCTACAACATGGATATTATAGATGGAGCAATTTTTCGATCTCAATAATGTGCAAAACACACAAAAGGTACATATTGCAACTTTATATTTGGAACCAAATCAGTTTGTATGGTATCACTGGCTTTACTCTCGTAAACAAATTATCACTTGGGCAATTTTTATGGAAGAATTGACAGCACATTATGAGGATACAAAAAGCGACACCTTTTTTAGCCAATTGATAAGTCTCAAACAAAAGGGTTCAATAATGGAGCACATTGAGGAGTTCCAAAAATTGAACATAAGGGTAAAAAATATTCCAGACGAGTATAGGATTGTTGTGTTCATAGGGAATTTAAAGGATAATATCCAACATGATGTTCGCCTTTGGGAACCTGATTCATTATAAAAGGCATTCAGGTTAGCAAGAAAAATGGAAAGCAAAATTATGGAAACCAGGAAGCATACCACTCACAACTATAAAGATGGAAGTGTTGTTGCCCCTAGTCTTCCACAACCTATAAGGTTGACACCACAACAATTGGAAGAGAAAAGAGCAAAAGGGCTTTGTTACAGTTTTGATAGCAAATACACTAAAGGTCATAAGTGTGCTGAGAAGAAATTATTCTACATAGATTGCGAAGAGGAAGAAGAAAAGGAGCAAGAAAGGTCAAAAGAAGAGGATATACTCCAGGAAAAAAGCCTAGATAAAGAAGAAATGAATCCGACCATATCTTGTAATGCATTGGTTGGAATTACCACTCCTCAAACCATCAAGATAGAAGGACAAATCAAAAAGAAAAAGGTAATAGTGTAGTTTGATTCAGGAAGTACCCACAATTTTATTCATTGTAAGGTAGCAAAAGAATTGAATTGCTTATTATATTCGGCACCAGAGTGTCAAGTGGTGGTTGCAAATGGAGGAACAATAAATTTCTCTGGAAAGTGCTATAATATCAAGCTATCGATGGGAGAATATGTATTGACTAGCCCAATGCTTTCCGTTCCAATGGGAGGTGCTGATGTTGTACTAGGAGTCCAATGGCTACAATCCTTGGGTACAATAGCTTTTAATTTTCAAGACATGAAATTTTTTGTGGAAGGAAAGGAAGTTGAATTAAGGGGTATTGCAGGGAAACCGGGAAAGATAATCAGCTCTAATATTATGACAATGCTTCTAAAAAAGGAACAAAGGGGTGTAATTGCACAATTATGTTCGCTAGATGTTTCCACATTGGAATCATCTATTTCTCTAGATCTCCAAAAAGTCTTGGACAATCATTCCAAGGTATTTGAGATTCCCAAAGGTCTCCCACCTATTCGTGATCATGATCATGCTATTCATCTGATTCTAGGAAGTGCTCCTCCAAACATCAGGCCGTACAGATATCCCTATGCCCAAAATAGTGAAATTGAATGTATAGTTGCAGAAATGCTAGAGGCTGGTATAATTCAACCGAGTCAAAGTACTTTCTCTGCTCCAATAGTATTAGTGCACAAGAGGGATGGGTCATGATGTGTCCGGATTATAGGGAGCTAAACAAGCTTACTATTAAAGATAAGTTTCCCATTCCTATCATTGATGAATTACTGGATGAATTGCATGGATCAATTTACTTCACCAAGTTGGATCCTCGTTCAGGATATCATCAAATCAGAATGAAGACTGAAGACATTCCGAAAATAGCATTTAGAACTCATGAGGGTCATTATGAATTTTTGGTCATGCCTTTTGGCCTTGCCAATGCACCTTCAACATTTCAAGGTTTGATGAATTCCATTTTCAAACCATTCCTTAGAAAATTTGTGTTAGTATTTTTTGATGATATACTAATCTACAGCAAGTCTTGGAAGGATCATGTTGAACATGTTGACAGGGTGCTACAACTATTGGAGGAGAAACAATTATATGCAAAAAGATACAAATGTTTGTTTGGAGTACAAGAGGTGGAATATTTGGGTCATATTGTATCTCATGAAGGAGTTAAGGTAGACCCTAGCAAAATTAAAGCCATTAAGGAATGGAAAATCCCCACATCCATAAAGCATCTGCGAGGATTTCTTGGGTTGAGAGGGTATTATCGCAAGTTTGTTAAGAATTATGGGAAAATAGCAGCACATCTAACAACATTATTGAAGAAAGATTCATTTTCATGGACTCCAGAAGCAACAAAGGCCTTCGAACATCTTAAAGAGGCAATGTCCCAAGCACCGGTCTTAGCTACACCGGACTTCACAAAAACCTTTATTGTGGAATGTGATGCTTCAGGAAATAGAATTGGTGCTATTTTAATGCAAGATGAAAGACCCATTGCTTTTGAAAGTCATCCAATCAAGGGAAATTTTTTACACAAAGCTATTTATGAGAAGGAAATGTTGGCAATACTCCATGCACTTAAGAAATGGAAACCCTACCTAATGGGAAGACACTTCAAGGTAAACACGGATCATTATAGCCTTAAATACTTTTTAGAACAAAGATTATCCTCTGAAAAGCAACAAAAGTGGGTCACAAAGATGTTGGGTTATGACTTTGAAATCATCTAAGAAAAAGGGAAGCAAAATGTGGTGGCAGATGCACTCTCAAGAAAGGATGAGGATGTGGAAGCATTGTTGTGTGCCATTTCTATTATCCAACTAGATTGGATAGACGAAGCAACGGAGGAATGGAAGAATGGTGAAGAAGTGTGGGCACTTATTTGAAAGTTACAACAAGATTCTAGTACATCTAATACGTTTAGCTGGAAAAATGATTCTTTATGGTACAAAGATCACTTATACCTCTGTAAGAATTCCCAACTAAAACAAAAGATTCTTATGGAATTGCACACTTCTCCCTTAGGAGGGCACTCAGGATTTTTAAAAACTTACCACAGGGTTAAGAAGGAATTTTTTTAGGATGGCCTTAAATTGGATATTCAAAAATTTGTGGTGGAATGTTTGGTTTGCCAACAAAATAAAGTTGAAACAATTAAGACACCGGGTCTATTACAACTTTTATCCATTCCAGGCCAACGTTGGGAGAAGGTTTCAATGGATTTTATCACACGTTTACCCAAGTCTAAAGGAAAGAGTGTCATCATGGTGGTAGTTGACAGACTTACCAAGTATGCACACTTTTGTGTATTATCACATCCATTTAAAGCCAATACAGTTTCTACTGCCTTTATGGAAACAATTCAAAAGCTACATGGAAACCCAAAGATTATTGTAAGTGACAGAGATCCCATTTTCACCGGAAATTTTTGGATAGAATTATTTTCTTGTCTTCGTACTCAGTTAGCTCAGAGCTCATCTTATCATCCTCAATCTGATGGGCAAACTGAGATAGTAAACAAATGTTTGGAAGGATATCTTAGTTTCTTTGTATCTGATAAATAGACACAATGGGTCAAATGGTTGCCTCTAGCTGAATGGTGGTATATCACTTCGTTCCATACAATGACAAAAATGACCCCATTTATGGCACTTTATGGATATCAGCCACCATCCATCACATCATATTTAAGATAAAATTCTAAGGTTCAAGCAGTGGAACATCACATCGAACATCAACAACAAGTCCTCCAACTCTTAAAAGATAACCTCGTGTTGGCACAAAATAGAATGAAACAATGGCAGATCAACATCGTAGTGAAAGAAGTTTTGATGTAGGTGACTGGGTATTCCTATAGCTACAACCATATAAGAAAATGTCCCTAAAGCAAGCTAAGAAGGATAATCAATTATCACCAAAGTATTATGGTCTGTACAAGGTGTTGCAAAAGATTGGTACTATGGCATACAAATTGGAGCTTCTTGCAGCTTCTCGATTGCACCCAGTTTTCCATGTTTCATGTTTAAAGAAGGTTATAGGTGACAAGCTCCCAGTTCAAACAATATTTCCAGAACTTGATGAGGAAGGAAAAATTATATTGGAACCGGAAGCAGTCACAGAAACAAGAACTCGACAGCTACAAAATTGATCAATTTCGGAGTATCTTATCAAGTGGAAGAACTTATCCGTTGAAGATTCCACATGGGAGGATGAGAATTTTATACAGAAGCATCCAGAACTACTCAAGTGTTGAGGACAACACTTTTTTGAAGGAGAGGGGCATGTTGGGTCCCTATAACACTAGTGATTACCCCATTACTATTGTATTTGCATCCCTTATTAATATTGTTGTGCCCCTATTATGCCCATATTGTTATTACTGTGCCCCATAGAATCCCTCTATTGTTATTTTTGTGGCTTTGTATTATTATTGTTAGGTCGGCTAGGTTATATTGTGACTCCTTAGACTCCTATATATAGAAAGGAGGTTTTGTCATTTGAATCATCAAAGAATTGTTCATTTATGTAATTTAAAGGAGGTTGCCCCCTCGAAGAGGCTGAATTCTAAGGCGTTGATCTATCTTTTCTATCTTTTCTTGAGTTGGTTTCTTAACAATCTATATATATATATATATATATATATCTATATATATATATATATATATATATATATATATATATATATATATATATATATATATATATATAGTGCATTGAATCCTTGAAATATATAGTTCAGGGTCATTTTCAATTATAGAAAGTTGAATACATGAAATCGACAGAATAATCAAAGCGCTCGTTGATTTAGGTGTCCAACAGTTGCAATTAGTTCCCAGCTCTTAATTGGAATAACTAGTAACTTATTTTAACACCTATCTATTGAGAATAACACCCAAAGAGTTGGAGAGAAAATTGATGCAAAATCACTAGATGATGGAATTGTGAAATATTAGAAATGTTGGGGAAAATATCTGTTAGCTTCTGGAAGTTCCGACAACTTTTCTTTGTTCCAACAAAATTAAATTATAGAAGCATTTTTGTTACATCATTTGGTAAAGTCTCCATGCGAATTGATAACGTGGAGTTGAAACATTAAATTAAAGCCAATATTGATATTTGTTTTCTTTAAAAGGAATTTTGTCATTGGAGTACTCCTACTCTAGTGTTATTCACAAAGTTGTAACTTACTCTTACGCTGACCTAGATGAATTTTAGGTAAAAGCAAATATTAAAGGTAAAGTTTTTGTATTAAGGGTGAATGTAAATAGTAGAGGTAAAGGTGAAAGTGAATGGTAAAGGTTAATTGGTGTTATGTCAAAAGGTTATAAATCATGGTGGTTTTTATGAATATAGAGGATAAGTGGTTGAGGAATGAGAAAATCCCTTGGTTAATAAATTTATGTATGAGGATGTATAAGTCTTATTTTGTTTGGAAAATATCTATTTGGTAATTAGAAATTCCCATGAATTATTTTGCATATGGATGGAGAGAAATCATATGGTTAGAATAAATGTTGAATGATAACTTGTGAGTTGTTGCACATGGTGTTGAGTGGGTGATATATGGTTTCATAAAATAATGTGTGGGTCTGAGAATGCATAGTTTTATTTATTCATGGATTTTAATGATGGTAATGTATAAAATGGTATATGCAAACGGTTTATAAAAAATCATGAATAGTATATATATACCATCAACAAATTTTCAAGATATTTTAATTTTCATATGGGTTGAAATCTCTATTTAATTAAATGAAGAGTGTATGTGATGGTGAACATGATAATGAAGATGAATATAACTACATGATCAATATAATGATCAAGAAAAATGATAGGACTGATCGCGATGGCTCTACAACGTGACGATGAGTACGACTGACCAAGCGTGGAGGTAGTTCATTGCGGCAGATGGCAGGCGCAGGAATACCCACGTAGCATGGTCCAGGGCTACGGTCACCCCTCCTTTACCCTGCTCTCTTTTGGCCTGTGGTGTTTTACTATGTATTACAGTGACGATTTTACCATTACCTCGCATTCTCTGTTTAGGGCTGTCATCACTCTTGCTTTCACCTTTCTAGCCTCGATGGTTACAGGCAGCTGGCACTTGGTCCCTCCCGATAGCAATGGACCTCAAAATGGTCAACTACTCGAAGGGCCTATTACCAGAAGGATCCATCTGGTCATCACCGCATCCTGAAAGGGTAAACCACATTCCATTTAGTAGGGAGTTAAACGAGGCCATAGCTGACCTGCCTCCGATCACTAAGCTGTTTAGCTGTCCAATCATTCTACCAGATGTGCCTCCTACCTGGCTGTCCCTCTCTACCCCACTAGTGTCCCCATTCTCGTTAGGGTTTGTTACGTGTTGTCTATATCCTAACCTACCAGAGTCTTGGGTGGACCCTCCTTACATCCCCCTACGTAGCGGACTTTCCTCTACATTGCCCGGCTCGTCAGCTCCCCCGATCTCAGTGCCTCCGCCCTCATCTCTTGGCCGTGAACATCTCCTTAGAAGCCCTATCAGCCCCTCGGATCTCTCTGGTGTCCCTAACCATCCCCCTCCCCCCAGCTCTAAGGATCACACAGGCCCTGGAGCTAACATTAACGTGAGGGTACCACTACCGGAGGAAGCGAGGCCATAGAAGAAGTCAAAGTGCTTCAAATCAAAGATAGATGATGCTTTCCTGAGGCTGGAGGAAGACATTCAGTTGGCAGAATCCATGGAAATCACGGACAGGGTCCTAGTTGGTAGGATTCATGGTCAAAACTATATAGCAGAAAGACTTAAGATTTGGGCATCCGAGGTTTGGGGTCACCATCTAACAAACTTGCCCACAGTGCAGACATTCATGCGGGGATGGTTCACTTTCAGGTTTGCATAGCCAGATCACACCAATTGGGTATTATCCTCATACTAGCACTTCGATCAAGCCCCGGTTCATCTAAAACGATGGTCGCCTCTGTTCATTCCAGAATCCGAATAGCTGGGGATTGGACCTATCTGGGTTAGGCTGTCAGGGCTCCCCCCTCATTTTTGGTCAGAGGAGATTTTCAAGAGAATTGGGAACTCGCTCAGTTCATACATGGGCTCGGACAAATCCTATCTTGTTACGAGAAATATGGCATATGCTCACATCTTGGTTCATATGGATACGCGAGGGGTTTTGCAAGAGTTTATCTCCATCCACTGGAGGAATTTCACCAGAAAACAAATATTGGACTATGAAGGTGTGCCCTATAGGTACCACCGCTGACATAAGGTTGGCCATGTATATAGGAACTACTCGTAATCACCAACCAGGGACTGAGGCCAAGGGAAAATAATAGAAAAATGAGCCCCCCTTGGAGCTTGCTCGGCAAGCACAGAAGACAATGGCATAGCTAGAACAAGGTGTACCTAAGACAACTGAAGATGCAGATCTGAGACCTAGAAAGAAGTGGGGGAAAGCTCCAGTCCGGCCACCCTCTCCGCCATTGATGAGAGCTCGAGCGGCTTCAAGAGAGACCTTTTCCGTGGGTACAACTCTTTCTAACTCCCCTTCTAGTATCAATACTTATGGAAATCTTAATCTATCTGCATTGCATTCTCCTGATTCTTCTCCCCACCCTGAGGGTGGTATGATGGCTCCCCTCTCCCCTCCCTCATCCTTCTCCCTGCCCCCCTCCCCCCCACTATTTCCCCTCCCCAATGTTCCCTACCCTATTTAAGCTCCTCCCTCTACTAACCCTACTCCCCAACCTTCCCTCCCGAAGACTCTCCCTCTCTCCGCTCAAATGCCTTCCCCTTGTACAGACCATCACTACCCCAAGCACTCTAAAATTCATGCACTTGGCAAGGATGCAGTTGGTTTCGGGGTCATCCCCTTCCCTCTTCTTCCTAAGCTGTCCCACGATTGACCTTCCCAACTCACCAGGGCTAAACATCGGGCTGGAGAAGAAGTTGTCTCAGGTAGATAGTCCTTAATCCCTTGGGGTCTTAAAGCAAAGGATACCCCATCCCCCTTCCCTCCATGAAATTCCTCTACTTTAACTGTAGGGGGCTAGCTATCCCTAGGAAAAAACTAGCCCTGATATGACTGTTATCTACTGAGCCTATGGACATCATTTTTCTTCAAGAAACACTCGGACCAGCAAGCTCCATTACACCCCTCCTGGAATCTTGGCTCCCAAACTGGTCCTTTCACTCCCTCGACACAACAGGTAAATCAGGGGAGATATATTTAGGTGTTTGTACCCATTCTATTCAGATATTAAATGTTTGGGGAGGGGTCAGTTACCTGGGAGTAGACATCTACTCGTCGACCCTGGAAAATAGTCTTAGGCTCTTCAACATCTATGGGCCTTGCTGTGACCGGGAGGGTTAATGGAGGAATCTTCTCACCTTCTCTACCTTGAAAGGAGACAATATCATCCTCAGAGGTGATCTAAACTTCTCATTGGGTTTCCTGGAATCCTGGGGCCACAATGCACAAATGGACTCTCTGTCGGCATTTTTCGAGAACTTACTAGACTCCCATAATCTTATTGACATTCCTACTACAAAGATCCAGGCCACCTGGAGGAACAACCAGATTGGAGAGGCCAGTTTGGCCAGAAGATTGGATCACTTTCTCATTCAAGAAGCTCTGGTCAATAGAGGCCTTCATTTTAGATAGTGGGTAGGTTCCGGGGGGATCTCAGACTACAGGCATATATATCTGAAATTACAAACAACCCAATGCAAACCAAAGGCTCCTTATAAGTTCAACTCCACTTGGCTAAAGGACGACAGTTATATGAAGGTAGTGAGTGACTATTGGAAGGCTCATCCAGTGGGCTCGGAAGGCCTTATAGCTGAAGGTTTTGCATGAAACATGAATGCCCTGAAGGAGCTTTCGAAAGATTGGGCCAGGAGGAAAAAAGAATAGGATGAGCACCAGCTCAAATTAGTAGAAGAAGAAATAGCCAAAATGGAGGAGGAATCAGAGGGGATATTAAGCTCCCATGAACAAAAGCACTAGTTGGCTGCTCTACTCCATAAAAGGGCTCAAGTATTGAAAGATAGAGAGGAGAGTTGGAGGCTTCGTAGTTGAGCAATATGGCTTAAATCATGAGATGAAAATATCAAGTTCTTTCACAAACATGCTAATGGGAGAAAGGCAATTAATACCATTTGGGAGCTTAAGAAAGAGGACGGTACCCCCGTTAAAACCTTCCGGGGACTTGCATCCCTTGCAAAAGCTCACTTCCAAGGAATTTACAAAGAGTCCCCAATCGCAAACTTGGTGGAGGTTATGCATGTAGTTCAGAACTTCCCCAGATTCATGGATGAGGAAGCAGAGTAGGATCTGACAAAGGAGGTGACTCTGGGAGACGTGGAAGCAACCCTCAAATGGCTAAAAAAGGATAAGAGTCCTGGACTAGAAGGATGGACTGTGGAGTTTTACTCAGCTTTTTTCGACATCCTAGGACCCGATCTCCTGAGATTGATTGAAGAGTGCCGAGTGCTGGGTAGAATGTGGGAGAGCTTCAACTCTATGTTCATAGCCCTTATCCCCAAATATGATAACCGCTTGACCTTTGATGACTTCAGGCCCATCTCCCTATGAAATTTCATATACAAGATCATAGCCAAAATTATTGCTAATCGCCTCAAGACCATTCTATCTACTTATATATCCCTGGAAAAGTTTTCTTTCCCGTAGAACTGACAAATCCACGAGGCAGTGGGCATTGGACAATAACTTCTCCACTCAGTTTAGACCAAGAAACTCAAAGGCGTGATACTGAAAATCGACCTATCCAAAGCTTTTGATAGGGTAAACTGGCTCTACCTCCGTTTACTGTTAACTCATTTCGGGTTCCCATATTCTTTCATCAAATGGATCCTATGCTATTTCAAAAATGTATCCTTCATTGTGCTCATCAATGACTCAGCTTCCCCTTTTTTCCATGCAGAAAGAGGCCTGAGGCAGGGATTCCCACTCTCTTCTCTACTATTCCTTCTTATCATGGAGGGTCTCAGCAGAACCATCGAAGAGGATTGTAGACAAGGGCGAAGGGGAATAAAAATCACTGAGGACTATACCCTCACTCATTTTATTTTCGTGGATGATGTTTTTATCATACTAAATGGGGGCATCGGGGACACAACCTCTCTACACCATTCCCTCGGCATCTTCCTTAAAGCCATGGGCATGGTATTCAACGAGGAAAAGTCTACTATTACTTCCACTAGTTGCTCCCCACATGAGGTCCAATTTGCCCTCAAGAGATTTAACTTTACTGAAGTGCCTATTGAAGAAGGATTGAGGTATCTTGGATATAGACTAAAACCCCTTGGCTACAAGATCGCTGACTGGATGTGGCTCATAGCAAAAGTGGATAAATGGCTCAACATCTGGTACCACAAATTTCTCTCCAGAGTGGGAAGGCTGATCCTCATCAAAGCAGTTTTAGAAGCCACACCTGTTTATTGGATGACATTGGCATGGATCCCGAGAGGCATCCTGTCTCGTCTAAGAAACATATGCTGTCGATTCCTATGGAAAGGGAATCAGCCAGGGAGAATTTTTGCATGGATTAATTGGGAGTCACTGGCCCTAACAAAGAACTGGGGAGGTTGGGGTATAAAGAGGTTGGATACCTTCTCAAAAGCCATGGCTGCTAACTTAGGGTGGCAACTGCTTATCAACAACAATCTCTGGACGAAGGTAGCAGTGTCAAAATACATCCATCCATCAAGCGTACAAGCATGGATTAGGCAAGACACCATGATGAGCAACATATCCATCATATGGAAGGAAGTGAATAACATAAGGGAGCTCATTCAAAGCAGCCTGATTTGGAGAATTAGAGCAGGGACATAGTGTTGTGGGGAAAAGTATCCGACTCGGATGACCCTATCCCTACTCTAAAGGTGACAGTCTTTAGCAACAACTGAAAGTAAAGCTTTAATGTTTTCCTTTATGAAAGTACAGAGAGAAGGAAGAAAAGATTAACCAACCGGTGTCTTTCGCTTTTGTCGATCCTTATCCTCTCTCTTTGTCTCTTGTTCCCAGCTCCTTGCTCCCTTTGCCGGTCCAGCTACACACAGATCCTGCACAACAGAGAGAAGAAAACTACAAGATACATGTACTCATAACTGATGCATGGATTAGAGTGAATCAAATATACAAGTAAATACAATACATCAATGCAATACAAGTATATAGGAGAACATTCAAAGCTTTATTGATAAAAGTAACAGGGTTCTGAGAAGGTTACAACCATCAATGGCTCCAATCCAGCAGCACCTCCCTAGCAGCAAGAAATCTCCTCTTCACCTCTATAAAAGCAATCACCCAATAGCTCTAACTGTAAACCAACAACACTTCCTTGCTTTGCACAAAATTCCAGCCTCCCTAGACCTCATGAGAGAGCTCTATATATAGGAGATTTGGAGAAAGGATGAGTCAGCTTGAGGCTGGCATAAAGCTGACTAGTGTCCTCTCCCACTTTAGTTAAACTTCAGTTCTTGAGTCCACTAGGAGATCCTTGCTTACACATGGAGATCAAGTACCTCTTACTCATCACAGGGCGAATCCCTTGAACCAAGTGTCAGTTTGGAAGCTTCCTGGGCAGTTGACACCTTGCAGAATGACTGTGCCACTTGGCCAATATCGCCCAGCGCAGGTAGCCTTCATTGGTTTTGACTTTCAGCGCAGGTACAAGGAGGAGCAGTTGACATTCAGCGCAGTTGCTCAGTGGAGCAGCTGACATGATCCAAAAATAGCCTGTTTTGAGTGTTTTTCAGGTGGAGAACTGATGGGAAGTGCTGTGGTTTGCTGACCTTGTTCTTCTAGGGGTAAGAACAACATGTTTAGGGACTGAGGATCCCTGTAATTATTGACATTTCATGCTCCATGCTGCGAGGCACAAAAATGTCTATAACAGTTGCCCCCTAAAGTATGAGGCCGTTTATCGGGTGAAATGCTTTATCTAGAGGGTCCGAAGTTCATTCCAGTGCTGAGGAGGCGCCCTGTAATACAATACAATACAATACATTATTTTTCATTCTGTTTTCATGATCTAGCTGAGGCGGGCATTCCCATGCTCAGCTTTATAAATACATTTTGGTACATAGAACAGACGATCGTCTGATGGTAGACCGATAATTCTCTGCTGGAATTATCATCCTTTGAGTAGGATGATCATCTGCTGCAATGATGTACATGACAAATGCTTTTATATTTCCTGAACATGTATCGCAGCCCGGATGGATGAAACTAGATCCGGGGTCTTCAAACTCGTTCGATCTTCACTCTAAGTACAAGTCGATCCATGTGAGAATTTCGCTGAAGTCGAACATGGAAAGACATCGCTTGATTACCAGTCAATGATGAAAACCATTAACAAGCGCGAGAGGAATCACCGATAATGATAATGACCCTCAAGGTACCGCAGTACAATTCACGTGGCATGAATAAAGGACTTGGCGTCGAACGCCACGCAAAATCTTCTGGTTGAAGGTCATTGATGTATACCTGTCGCCGGAAGTGAGAAACTTGCCATTGAGGCATGCAAGCTTCAAAGTACTGATGGGGTTGTTCCTAGATCAACTCCTTGGATAATGAACTGAAGTCGACAAGAAGCGATCCGTCAAAGGAGGGCCTTAATGAATCCCACATCAATGACACGGAACGGAGCTAATGATTTTAGTGGAGGTGAAAACAAACTGTGACATATGATTCAGGGTGGCGATCATGAATGGATGAAGGATAATGTATGGCAGTGGATGGGACACGGTTGACACTTTCAGAATGACCTCTCTTGAACATATAACGACACTGATGCGATGGATCAGTAGCATTACCCCAAAATGTGGATGGTTTGGCGAAGACCATGGTGATGAGACCGGTGAATGAAACAACCCAACCCGATGTGGTACGGAAGAAAAGTGTCATGTTCAAGAGCGACTTGCTACCGTTAAGCTTTGATGTTCTCCCAATTTTTCCCCAGTCATTTCTGACCAGTACCTCTTTATTTTTGTCAAGCTTGAGGAGGATAACATATGCTTGTTCTATAACCTGCCCTTCAGGCAAGCCCATCGCTATGATTTAACGAGCTTAGCGATAGGGAAACTCGTTCTCGTCTAAAGACAAGTTTGTCGCTATTTAACGAATTTAACGAGTCTAACGACAAGGATAACTCGGTCCTTTTCATTTTTAGAGAGTCTGAAAAGGTACATAAAGTCAACTCCAAAATTCCTTTTTCGTCATCTAATCCCTTAAGTCTGAAAAAGTATAAAACAATACAGAAGGGATGAATTTTCGATTGCTTTAACGAGCCGAACAAAACAAGCGCTCGATCTTTTTGTGCAATAATCCCTCAGGTCCAAAAAGATTAAAATCTAGAGGAGGGATAGCTCTTCCGGTCGCTTTAACGAGCTGGAAGGCCAAAACTCGGCAAACTTTTCATATTTTACGAGTCAGTGAAAAGAGCTCAAAGAAGACTCGTCTTTTGAGGAACGAGTGATAAACAGGGATAGCAACTGATTCCAGGTACAAGTTGGAATATTCCAATCACGACAGTGTCACAAGGATGGCTAAGTGAAATCACTCTTCGCAGATGTTCCTCAAAAAGGGTAAACACACAAATGGAAGTGAATGATCGGCCAAATGACGGTGGAGGTGACGGTGCACAAACACGACCAAGGCTTTTATGGCTGATGAATTTATGATCTCAGAAGGGTATTTACCGGTTCATTTTTTCTGAATGAGCTTGAACTCTAAAGGAAAGCCTGCTCATTAACTTATGTTTATTTTTTAACGAGCATGAACTATGCGCTAAAACTGCTCGGATCTTGCGTTTATTTTTTAACGAGCATGAACTATGTGCTAAAACTGCTCGAATCTTGCATGCCCCCAGCATCATAATAACGCATGTCAAAGGAGGGTGCCCCCCAAGCTTCATTGCATTCAACTTGGTGATTGGAATGAAGGTTTACCTTTGAATTTTGAAAAGGGGATTTGTTTCATTTTTTAATGAGGTTGACATAGTAAAAGAACTATCCTCATAACTCCTTGTTTCATTTTTTAACGAGGTTGACACGAGATAAGAACTGTCCTCGGAGCCGACAAAATATTTAGGAATCTTCCGAATCCAACCAGAAGATTAGATTAGATTTCATTTTGTAGGTTTCCACCGTGGCCACTTTCGCCAGATTACTTGGAGGCGGTAGGGCGAAAGTACCCATTAAAGTAGGGTCTTTCAGGAGACCTACTCCGATATTTTGGAGCGAATGATTGCTTCCATGGATCATTGGAATGCTTCCCGTAACTTGTGAACTGTTGGGGAGAAAAGTTTTTTGGTCGATGATTGTAATTCCTTCTTGGAAGGGAAATGCAATCTTCCTGAAGTAGGTCGACACAATCGCGGCCATGGCATAGATCCAGGGCCTTCCAAGTAGGATGTTGTAATCGAGGTTTCCATCAATTACTTCAACATCAATTCCTACTGTTTTGCCCCCCATTTCAACTTGCAAGTTACTTAAAATCCCGTATGGAGTGTATGATCGTCCATCAAATGCTTTTAACGTTGTTGACGATTTCGACAAGGGTGGTGAGCCTAAATCTTTCCAGCAACTCATCGACATAAGACATGTAGATGCCCCCTCATCAATAATTGTTCGATGAACAGTTTTGTTGAGGGCTTTCACTTGAATAAGGAAAGCTAGTTGAGTTGGTAACTGAGGGTCATATCCTTTATGATCAAAGGCCACAAGATTGGAATCCATTGGGCCAATCCCACCTATTGCTGATAATAAAGCTTGCTCTTGGGAGGGGTAATTTTGTGGTACTTCAAGTGTCGACATAGTGGATGGCGATTAGGCCAGGTCCTTTACTATATTATAATTCTGTGCTCCTTTGGCACGAGGATTAAATGTCGATTTGTGTACTACTCCCTTTGGCGACTTTATCATCGGCTCAGGAACGATGGGTGGCACAACTTCGGTCAAAGTTGTTGTTGAACTACTAGGTCCTTCATTAACCTTGTTGTTCGACAACTTTGGATTCCCGTAATCTTTATTCCTTGTCAAAGCATTATTCTGTTGCTTTGAGGTAGACAACATAAGCACTTGGGATCCAGAAGCATTTTGATTAGCAACCAGATTTTGACCTGGATTAGGAAACGGATCAGTCAATACTGCTGGGGTTTTTGAACTCTTGAAGAGTTTCTTAACTTCAGCTATATGTGGACAATATTTCGTCCAATGATCCTCATCGCATATATGACACCCTGCCGGGGGTTTCTTTTTTCTCCCTGTCTTTCTCTTCTTGCCCCCTGGTTGCTTCAGTTTTTTGCCCTTGTCGGTCGACATGGCATTTACTTCTGAGGCAAGAAGTTCTTCATTTGCATTTTGACTATAAATTTTGCGCTTGGCAATCATGCCATCGCCGGTGTGAGAGTCATTGTTTGATTTAGGAGGAGGAGGAATTGAGAATTCCGGTCTAGGGGCATCAGGTATTTTGTCGTAGAGCGTGCCGGACTGAGTATAGACCAAGTCTAGATACTGTGCACGAGCGATAACTTGCTCCTCTGTTACGACTCCCCCCTTGGCCACATCTTCCGTTATAGCGGGAAGTAATGACTTTATAAACCATTCAGCTAACAATTGATCGGGAACGTATGTTTTCACCATCCTACGACGACGACGCCACTCATGTATATGATCAGATATATGGGTGGCCGTCGTCTGTTTGAAGTTGGTAAGGAGTTGTGTTCCCATTTCATACCTTATCGGTAATTGAAAATGGGTTAAAAAGGTTGTGGCTAAGGTACTGAAGTTGTCGAACGAAGCTCTAGGCAATTCAATGTACCATTTTGCCGCTGGACCCGTCAACGTCCTCTGAAAGAGGCGAAGTCTTATCGAATCATCATTCAAGGTGTTCGATGAACACCATAGATGGAATGTCATCACATGATTCGACGGGTCTTCACCCGGATTTCCATTAAATTTAGGAATATCTGACGGAAGTTTATGTGGAATCGCTGGCCACCAAGGGGCATAAGCAATTGGATCATTCGTCAGCCGGTTTAGATCTGGTAGTTCTAGAGTTGCTACAAAGGGCAACTGTTGGTTCAGGTTAGGCGAAGCATATCCAGGATAAGATGGTATCGCCTGAGCAATGGGTCTTTGCAGACCAGCATAATGCTGACAACTTTGACAAGGTTGATGGGCATAACCATTATAGTATGGTTGCCCATTACTTACAAAGACTTGTTGCTCAGGTCCTTGACATGATTGCTGGAATGGCGGTTGTTGAGTTTGAACCAGCTCTGGTTGTTGGACCATTTGCTGATGCCCAATACTAGATGATTGACCAAGATGAGGAGTCACAGTACTTGTTTGATCCTGAGTCGCTCCGGATAAGGAGGCACTGACCTGAGGTTGCGATTGAGATGTCGAGACAAGAGGCTGTTGTATGGCAACCTGAGAAACTTGGGGTTGACATACAGTAGGCAGCGCTTGTACTTGCGACGCAATCACCATACCAGGTATAGTGGCAACATTCGAAACAGGGTGGACTGGTTGCATTGAATATGCAACTCTTGGTTGCTGAGGCAGTATTGGTATCCAACCACTGGATGTAATTCCAGTTTGACCTAAATTTTGTTGTAAACTCCCATATGGTTGTTCTCCAGGGGGGAACAATGAAAAGGCATACTGTCCTCCATATGGTGGCAATCCAGTACTTAAAGGGTAGATTGGCCTTTGAAGACACGTTGGATTGATTTGTTGAGTTTCAACATAAGGAATACCAGATGATAATCCGGACGAAGAAATAGGAACTAACCATGTTGTCGTCCCAGATGGGACTCCGGCTTGTTGTTGATAACTTGCCGGGACAGATGGTATACCATCGAACATTGTTGGGATAGCAGCAGGAGGCTCTGCCGTTGATGTGTCGGATGACACAGTCCTGGATGTCGACGGTTGTTCAGACATATCTAGTCTATCCAAAATATTTCTTAGCGATTCTACAGGAACTTCCACTTGTGGTGGACTAACTTCGAAGATCAACGAGGGAAGGGTGATGATTATTCCGCTTAAGATAAATTTTATAACGACGCTTTAGACACAACTTGCTTTTTCAGTTTTAAAGAGTCGAGAAAAAGCTAAAGATGACTCTAGTCTCCTTCGATGTTTTAACAAGCCCGAAGTGACAAATGCTCGGATGGACTTTTTTAGTTATAGAGTTTGTAAAAGGCCAAAAGAAACTGCTCTGGAGATCTAGGCAGAGGGTGTGCCAAACCTTTCGCGAAACCACAGAATACGTTTTACGGTACGGGTGGTCGATCTTCGTGAATGCTGTGTTCACTGCATCGCGATCAGTAGGGCGGCCGACACGGCTTCCTATGGATAAAGGCTTTGTTCCTATAGGGGTCTCCCAATATATACGCGACGGTACGTGGGAGTACAAGTCCGTATTAGTGCCACCGACTCTCAGGAGGAATCACCCACCTTCGTAGAGATCGACAGTCACTACGTTTAACGACGCCGAAACACGTCTCTACCTAGACCTCTACTGTGAGCGTTATGTTACAAAGCGTTTTTAGATTCATTCAATATATTTTAAGTTGATCTTGTTTAGTAGTTTGTCTTTCAGGATCACCACGAGATGTATTGGTACAAATTCCTAAATGCAGCTAAAATGATAACCAAGCTTTACAATCTTTTTAGCTTTGAAAATCCTAACTACTGAGGGGAGAGAAAAACATTATCTTTCCACACAGAGCACAAAGCACAAACTAATGCACTTTCTCCTAGATCAATCACGCAAACTTATCAAAAAATGCAAATGCAGGATGCATGTATTTCTTTTCTTTTCCTTTAATGTTGATGTAAGACAAAAGGAAACTGTCGTATAATTTTCGAATTCAATTTGAAGCGTAAACAAACAAATTTTGTCTAAAATCAAAAGACGCCTTACAGGTACTTGTTTCGACACTAAAAATGTATGAATTCAAACCATAAGATGAAAAACAAACAAACTCAAACAGCCATGAACAGTAATAAAACTAGCTCTTAAGATCACGACGACACTTTTACAGTTCAGGATCTAAGAGGCCACAGCTATACTGGTTTGCTTTTCACAATGGGAAACTGTAACTAAAACAAGAAATACTGAAAGAACAATCACAGTTTCATCACACAACTGAGGCGGAATAATGTCAAGGAAAGTTGGTTTACAACAAGTACAATGACAAGCAATCAGCAGCAAAATAACAGTGAAAACAGGGCCAAGACTCAGTGGGAAACCTCAGCAAGACACTGGCTAACTGGTCCAGCCCAGACTCTGGTCTGTCAAACTGACTCTCAGCGCAGTTCCCGAAGGGAATACCTGCGCTGAAATGCAGACTGCCTTTGGACAGCCTGCACTGAGACACGAGAGTTGCGTTTACAAGGGTTTCCGGGTCATAAAAAGCTCAAAAATTCACTGTTTTTGCTGAAATAAAAAGCTATAGGTCAAGTACAAGCTAAGGGATGATCAAGAGGATGAAAAGCTATCACAAAGAGCACAAGAGTCTTTTGTAGATCAGCTCTTCAAATCATGAATCTGCTCAGAAAATGAGCAAGAGTAGCAGCCCCTCTACTTCGCTTTTGATATAGTCAAAACTTTTCGATTTGGTACTCTTTTCTTCAGGAAATGAATAGCAAAGATACTACAAACACCAACAAGATACTAGGCTCCCCAGCGGAGTCGCCAGTTTGTTGTGGGGAAAAGTATCCGACTCGGATGACCCTATCCCTACTCTAAAGGTGACAGTCTTTAGCAACAACTGAAAGTAAAGCTTTAATGTTTTCCTTTATGAAAGTACAGAGAGAAGGAAGAAAAGATTAACCAACCGGTGTCTTTCGCTTTTGTCGATCCTTATCCTCTCTCTTTGTCTCTTGTTCCCAGCTCCTTGCTCCCTTTGCCGGTCCAGCTACACACAGATCCTGCACAACAGAGAGAAGAAAACTACAAGATACATGTACTCATAACTGATGCATGGATTAGAGTGAATCAAATATACAAGTAAATACAATACATCAATGCAATACAAGTATATAGGAGAACATTCAAAGCTTTATTGATAAAAGTAACAGGGTTCTGAGAAGGTTACAACCATCAATGGCTCCAATCCAGCAGCACCTCCCCAGCAGCAAGAAATCTCCTCTTCACCTCTATAAAAGCAATCACCCAATAGCTCTAACTGTAAACCAACAGCACTTCCTTGCTTTGCACAAAATTCCAGCCTCCCTAGACCTCATGAGAGAGCTCTATATATAGGAGATTTGGAGAAAGGATGAGTCAGCTTGAGGCTGGCATAAAGCTGACTAGTGTCCTCTCCCACTTTAGTTAAACTTCAGTTCTTGAGTCCACTTGGAGATCCTTGCTTACACATGGAGATCAAGTACCTCTTACTCATCACAGGGCGAATCCCTTGAACCAAGTGTCAGTTTGGAAGTTTCCTGGGCAGTTGACACCTTGCAGAATGACTGTGCCACTTGGCCAATCTCGCCCAGCGCAGGTAGCCTTCATTGGTTTTGACTTTCAGCACAGGTACGAGGAGGAGCAGTTGACATTCAGCGCAGTTGCTCAGTGGAGCAGCTGACATGATCCAAAAATAGCCTGTTTTGAGTGTTTTTCAGGTGGAGAACTGATGGGAAGTGCTGTGGTTTGCTGACCTTGTTCTTCTAGGGGTAAGAACAACATGTTTAGGGACTGAGGATCCCTGTAATTATTGACATTTCATGCTCCATGCTGCGAGGCACAAAAATGTCTATAACACATAGATACAGATTGGCATGGACCCATGGGTGGGATGTGGTAACACACACAGGCTTTCGGAGGGCTTGAGAGGCCATCTACAGCATAATGGCATATTGTACATCAATTAGATTGCAAACGAGGTACATACTGATATCTTTCAGCAAGCCTTGGAAATTTCCACTGACCTGAACATCCCCTTTTGTTGGCAGTAGGAATGGCTCAACTACACAAATGCATTGACAAAGGCTCATATTATAATAACTAAGGGCGAAGATGAGCTCATCTGGGCACATGCAAAACATGGTACCGACTCTCCCAAGATATGTTATCAAGTGTTGATGGAGAGACACAAGCCACAGGAACTAGAGCAGTGGTGGAAGCAAATGTGGAAGTTAAAGGCACCCCCTCGAACCAAACTGCTCATGTGGTCTATGCTTCACAACAAAGTCCCGACTAGGGCCAACTTGATGAAAAGATCATTCTCAAGGCCATTCTGGTGCCATCTATGTAAAAGAAACAATGAGGATACTGACCATCTCTTTCTTCACATCTCATGTGCACAAGAACTATGGAATGGATTCCTTAGTTTGATTTCCTCCGCTAAGAAATGGCAGGGTTGTCACCCTATAGAAGCATGGAATAATTGGTGTTCCTCTACCTCTATCAGACAAAAGAATATCCCTCTCTTTATTAGTTGGGCCATATGGATCACCAAGAACCAGTCTATTTTCCATCAAAAACCTCCACAATGACCCTCCATCACTACCAGACTGCTATCCAACTACAACTCCATCCCCAAAGAGGACGTACAGCTAACCCATAGGAGTATCACTCCAGAAGTTATTAACACCACTCATCCATGGGCTTATTTTGATGGATCGGCTCAGGAGGTTGGTTGTGGAGGGGGGGCTATACTTCATCCATCTGAAGCACATGTCTATAAAATATAAATGGGGTTGGGAAGGGGTACCAACAGCTTTGCAAAGCTCATAGCAGCCAAAAACCTCATTTTATTTGCATTGTCCAAAAACTGCCTTCATTTACAGTTATTCGAAGACTCAAAAATTATATGCAACTAGATAAACAAAAACACACAATGCAATGCATACTCTCTAAAGCATATTTGGGATGAAACTCTCATACTCATAACATATTTTGATGTCTTCTCATGCCATCACAATTACATGGAATGCAAAATAGCCGCTGACATCTTATCCAAGGAGGCTACGCACATGGATGACATCACATGGTTGATCGTGGAGGAAAGAGATGGTAACACTTATCAGTACTATCATAGGCCGTTTATAGAACCTAGTATATGACAATCTCCAATAGTTTTTACTTGCATTTTTGCACTTTTGGATCTATAGTTTTGAATGACCATATGTAATTATTCATTGTTTATTTACCTGATCTGATATCACAGCAAGGCTCTCTGCGTAGAGCTTCATATCATAGACTCTAAATTGAAGTCTCATACATGAGGTGGAACACAGTTTTCTGAAATGTTTTTGGTTGTCGATAGGCACAGGCCTGAATATTGTATATGCAATGCATCTGCAAAATGCAGTTTCTTATCAATAAAGAAATTGAGACTCTTTCCATGGGAAAGAAGAAGAAGATGAATATAACTATGGATAGTTACTTACATAATTAAGGGAAAAGCCACAATGATGCCATAACAACTGGCATAAATAATGAAGAGTTTGAAAAATAGATCATTGAGTTGAAGGCACAACTTGATGTATTGATGGAGCTACTACAAAATCATAAACATGGATGGATAATGAAGAGGAAAAGTAGATGGCCAATCAAGCAGTTGATTGCAAGAAGACATAAGTACAAGATGAAATTTTTGTTAAAGGAATAATAAAAACTTCAGATAATCAAGATGAATATATGCATTTGTGAACTAGAATGAGGAATGATGCTTGGTGACGATGATGATGATGTTGAAATAAAATATTTTGATATGAACATGGGTTTGATTCCCACAGATGGCCCCAAAAATAGTTTAGAAGATCAACATAAGGACTTGAGGACAGAATCATTTATCGAGACTATAAAGCCTTATGTTTTTAAATCTAACAATTAGAGTGTGGATGCAGGATTTGTTGTAGATGATGGACATGAAATTAATTTTGTTTCATACAGGGATAAAGACTAGTATCTTGAAATGATTTATGAAAGAGACCGTAAAACGTTGATGAGATATAAAGAAGAACTACACATGTTAGAGAAGATGTTGATGGAACCTCAATCCACACAAGCTGCAGATAAGTAAGAAAAATGTTCAAGCAATGAAAATATGGAATGTGAGATAAAATGAAATTTGCAATTTAATTCTGAGGATGATAAATCTCAAACTAGTAGCAGTAAATTTCAATCGGAAAGTAGATTGGATATTGAAATTGAATAAATAAGGAAACTAATGGAAAAAGTACATAAACCAAGATATTGTGAGTTGAAGCAGAAATTCAACAATAGGATACATTTGACTGCACAAGTATACATCAAAAAAGAAGGAGGAGAACTACAACATAAAGTTTGGAAGCCTGGAAGAAGAGAAAAGACAACCATAAAACAACAACAATGCGAGATAACAATTGATTTACTGCAAGTGAATTTTTGGGATCTAGGAGGAATTTTATCAAGTTATGAAGGTATATGGTCAGGAGACCATGAATTTATTTTACCTAGAGAGTCTGATGCAGGTTCATCTAACCTAGGGTTGAATGTTTACTAAAGGAGTTAGTTTAGTAAGTCAAGATTTAATTATTTATTGTATTTTTGTATAATTTTAGGAGAGAATGAAAATTATTGTAAATAGGAGAAGGTTCGAGAGAATTTTCGAAGAGCTGATAGATTTGAGGCTTAGTTAGATATTATCTTGAGATAATGGATTAGCTGAGAGTTTTTATGGATGATGAGACATATTTGGGCAGTTATTTTAGGATCTAGAACATACTTTGGTTTAAGATCCACTTGTATAAATCTAGGTGAACCCATGAGGCATGTAAGTAAGTGAGTGAGAGAGGAATGAGAGGCCAATGAATAGGCCAATAGTTATCCTATAAATATTGTATTTATTAAGTAATTATTTTTGAGTTTTTACGTGCATATGTATTGTGCGGATTCCAAAATTGTGTTTTGTGTTAATTTTTAATTTGCAAGCCCTATGGTTAGTTTTTTGTGTTATATATCCATCATTAGAATTTCAAGAAATTACTGCAAATGTAGGTACTATAAATTGTTCAAGGAAGTGTCATAGTATTAGCCTAGATATTGGAGAGTATTCGTTGGATAGTCTCATGATTGCAATCCAAATGCGTGGTGCTGATGTCATATTGGTAATCCAATGGTTAGAATCATTGGGAGCATTGACCCTTAGGTTTCAAGATCTTTTGATAATATTTACCTTATAAGGAAAGGAAAACAAGCTTAGAGGTATCTAGGGGAAACCCTATAGAGAAATAAGCATTAATAGCATGAAAAAATTTCTTAAACAAGGACACCGAGTTGTAATTGCACAATTTTATTTATTATATGTTTGGACATCTATATCCTCTCTTCCAAAGGTTATCCAAAGGGTTAATAACAATAATAGGTATTTAGAGAGATTCCTAAGGGTATTCCACATGCTCGAGATCATGAACATAATATTCATTTGTAAATTAGAAATATACCATATAACATCAGGCCTTACAAATATCCACATGCATATAAAAGTCATATTAACCATATGGTTCAATAAATCTTAAAGGCTAGCATCATTCAACCAATCTAAACTACTTCCCCTTCACTAGTAGTGATGGTTATCAAAAGGGATGGTTGATGGTGTATGTGTACAAATTAGATATAACTCACTAAAATGATAATTGAGTTTTTTATTCATGTGATTGATGAATTATAAGACTAATTGCATGTATTAGTTTTCTTTACTAAGATGGGTCTCCATTACAGAGATCATCAAATTAAAATGAGGAGGAAAGACATCCCCAAAATATCCTTTAGACCACATAAAGTTCATTATGAGTTTTTGGTTGTGCATTCAACATTTCCAAGCATGGTGCACTATATTTTCAAACCCACTCTTAGAAATTTTGTGTTAGTATTTTTTTTACATACAAATCTACAAAAAATATTAGAAAGAGCATGTACACATGTTAATTGTATCTTAACACTCTTAGAAGAGTAATAATTATATGAAAAGTTTTATAAGTGTGCCTTTGGGGTTCAAGAAGTGAAACATTTGCATCATATTGTATCACAAGAGGGTGTCAAGGTGAATCCTAATAAAATCAAAGCTATGAAGGAATGGGAAATCCCCAATACATTTTATAAACTCAAAGAACTCTTAGGATTGACATGATATTATTGTAATTTAGTCAAGAATTATTGTCAAATAGCTATGCCTCTAAAAACATTATTGAATAAGGAAGAATTTACTTGGACTAAAGAAGAAACCAAACATTTTAAGGAACTTCGAGCAACTATGCATACAACTCCCATCTTGGTGGCACCTAATTTCATAAAAACCTTCTTTGTGGAGTGTCATGCCTCATTCCATGCAAGAATTGTAGTTTTCATGCATGAAGGAGGTTCCCTTTCCTTTCAAAGTGGTGAACTTAGAGGAAAGAACTTACCTAGATCCATTAATAAAAAATTAATGTTGGCCATCCTAGATGCAATTTAGAAATGGCGTCTATACCTAATCAAAATGAAATTCAAAAGAGAAAATATTGTGATAATCTAAAGTACATCATGGAGAAATTATTATCATCAGAAGATGGAAAACATGGGTTATAAATATGTTGGGTTATGTCTTTTAAATTTTCTAGAAAAAGGTAAAACAAAATAATGTGGTGGATGGACTTTCAAGGAAAGATGAAGACTCAAATGGCTTACTATGAACTATTTCCATTCCACAATCTGTCTAGGTAGACAAAGCAAGGATAGAATAGAAGCAAGATGAGAAGATATGCAAGATCATTCAACAGTTATAAGAGGATCTCCATGTAGTAGAAAAATATATTTTAAAAAATGATTTCTTATGGTACCATGGTTGCTTATACTTATGTTATAATTCTCAACTCAAATAGAAGGTCATTTTGGAATTATAAACTTATTCTAGGAGGAGATTTAGGGTTCCTGAAGACATAACAAAGGATCAATTTTTTTTTTTTTTTTTGGGTGGTGGGGGGGGGGGGAGGTATTAAAGTATATGTGAAAAAGTCTATGGAAAAATGTGAGGTATGCTGAGAAAATAAGACAAAGACAATCAACACCCTAGAGCTTCTTTAGCCATTAGTCATACCAAGCAAGCATTGGGAATAAGTTTGAATGACTTTTATTATAGGTTTACCAAAAAATGAAGGAACGAGTGTGATTATTGTAGTGATAGATTGAATGGTAAAGTATGCACATATTTTCTCTTCTTATAATCCTTTTAAAAAAAGTGTAATGGAAAAAAACACTCATGGAAATAATTCAAAACCTACATGCAATACCAATGGTTATTATAAGTGATAACATTGCAAATTTCACTGGAAATTTTTGGATTAAATCATTTTCCTACTTGGGTATTCAATTGGCTCATAATTCATCCTAGAATCCATAATTTGATGGGGAAACGTAGATTGTGAATAATTATTTAGAAGGATATCCTTGTTTGTTTGCATTTGATAAACAAACACAATGGGTCAAATGGTTTCCCTTGGTAAAATGTTGGTAGAACACATCCTTCCACACTTCTTCAGAAATGCCACCATTTACGGAATTTTATGGATGTCATCATCCATACATCACATCACCCCTGAAGGGGACCATTGAAGCTCAGGTAATAGAGGAACACATATGGTACTAACAAGAGGTTATTAAACTATTGAGGTACAACTTGATGCACAAATTAATTTTATAATAATAAATTCACCATAATTTATTAAAACTTTATTATTATTATTATTATTATTATTATTTAATTTTAAATCATTAATTAAATCATGAATGTAATATTTATGTTTAAATTAATTTGAAAGACTAAAATATATTTGGTTTCTCATAGGTTGAGAATTTATTTAGAGGATCCATGACCTATAGAAAAATTAGTTTGACTAGGATTTAGTCCTCACATAGTCTCAATTTCAAATCCCATGGGAATGGGTTGAGAATGGACGCCACTTTTGAGGGTATTAAAAGACCAAGATTCACACAATATTGGTGATAGCATCTCACTCTAGGTAGATTTTTCATCCATTGCTTGCCCCAACTAAGACAACTTGATTACTAAAAAAATGATATAAAATGGTTAAATCATACATTAAAATCAAAATAATTTATATAATTAATTAAGTTGTTAACATAAATTATAAAACATGATATTAAAAATATTTTAAATATGAAAAATTATATTAAAAGATATTTTTAGAATATATACAATTTTTCATAATTATTAAATCATATTTATGTATTTAAAATTTGAAATAAAACATAATTATATGTTAATATATTATAGTTTAAATTCATAGGTGGATTTTTTCTACATACTACGTTATATTAAAAACACTCAGTAAAATCCATGTTTTTACATATACTTCATATATGTCAATAAATGGTGTTATATTTTGTTTATTTATGTTTCTAATTAGAATTATTTTTAATATTGTTAATAGAATTATACTTATGAAAAATCGAGAAGGAAATTGAGTTAAATTAGATTATAAAAAGGGTATTTAGAACAACTGGATGAAAGGAGGGAAAGCAAATATTGAATCAAATTTTGAAAGTTGTTATAGAATCAAACCAATGCTCTGAATTAATATTCAATCATGAATTTTTAGTTAAATTAAATTTTACGATGAAGAAACTTTTAACATATTGGTAAAAGATTATTCATCCTTAATCTCAAAGTTCTTCAAACACAAAAATCTATTTATATAGATACTTTATGGCTAAAAGTAAAATAATTTTACATTTGCTTTTTACTAGGTTATAATATTATTAATAAATTGAGAACCGTAAAAATGAGAATATTGATGTTTAATGATAATTTTAATTGAAACTAACCAAATACCATTCATTTTTATTTTCTACTATAGTCAATATTGCTTTCTTATTCAGAGAACATTTAAAACATTAATTTTGTTTTAGAAGGCACATGCCAAATCTACATCGAGCACAAACATAATCAAATATTGTAGGAATCACACATGGATCTCGAGCTGGCCTATAGAATTCTCCTCTAGGTAGAAATATTTTAATTTAAGTGTTTTATTATTTTATATAAATAATTATTAAACTAATCTTATAATAATATACTCATCACAATTTTGTCGATTTTTTTTAATTAATATTATTTTTTAATCTTAGATAATTAATTAAAAGATTATTATAATATTTTCATTTAAATTAAGCTCTAAGATATCCATGTTTGTTCATAGTTAGGTAATTGGTGTAGATAAATTGGTTTGAGTAGGATTTAGTCCCCATCAATGTAACACCCTCAAGTAAAAGTTATAAATATTTTGTTTTAGTGCAGATGATTTGGTAAAACTGTGGGCCATGTGAAAGGATAGACATGAATGAAAATTTTTGTTTTATTTCTATAAATAATATAAACTAGGGCTAGTTAGAAAACTATGGGAGAGAGTCCTAAATTAGAGTTTCCCATACCAAACAATTACAAGACAATTATTCTTCTCCCTAGAGATAAATAATCTCAGTTGGTGCAAAGGAGCCAATGTTAGGTACGTAGCCAAACATGAATGAAAAATGTTGTCTTATTTTTATCAATAATATAAACTAGGGCAAGATAGAAAACTATGAGAAAGAGTGCTAAATTAGAGTTTCACTTACCAAACAATTAGAAGACAATTATTCATCTCCCTATAGATAAATAATCTTAGTTGGGGAAAATGAGCTAATGTTAGGTCCCTATAATACTAGTGTAGTTTCCTTTTTGTTATTATTAGTGTTACCCCTTATTGTTATTATTGTGCCCATGTAGCCCCCATATTGTTATTGTTGTGCCCTTACATTATTATTGTTATGTAAGGTCTGAATATATTATGACCACATAGACTCCTATATATACCAAGGAGGTCTTTCATTTGTATCATACAATAAGTCTTCATTTATGTAATTTAAAGGATATTTCCCCCTCGAAGAGTTTATTTCTAAAGTCATTTGTTTGCCTTTTCTTCTATTTTGTGAGTGATTGAGGTGGCTCCATAAATAGAAGTGGCTTTGAAAAAGATAAAAAATCAAAGTCATTAGATTAAAGTGGAACCAAGGTCAGATCAAATATCTCGATGCAAGCTTTCCAATGGCACAAATGGAACCTCAATATGAGTTTGTATGTGAAATCTATGGCCGACCAAAGTTATGGTCAAACTACTCTGAGTAGCAGTAACAAATGAGGCAACAATTTGGAAAATGATTGATGCATGGAATCCAGCCACCGAAACAGGTGAATTTGTGGCCTCATTAATTTTTCCAGTAAACCTAAAAACTTGGTGGAAAAAAATTGTCTAATGTGCCCTATATGGTAAAAGTTAATATACATGCATATATATATATATATATATATATATAAAACTGGTTGGCGGAACACCAACCCCGCCAACTGAATGGTATTATATTCAAACCTTATAATATATATATGGGTTGGGCCACTAGAGACTCAACCTTGCCCAACCATTGATGAAAACTCAAAAAGGGAGCCAACTGGGGTCAAACCCCCCAACCCATGTTGTTTGGCACACTAATGGGTGGCCCCATCAATGCAACCAACCATATAGCAACTAAACAACTCAATAATAACCAACACCGAAACAAAACATGGATCACTAGATTGGAACCAATGACCCTCTCTCATAGCCAACACCTTAATATGGATGCCATTAGCCAATAGGTCTGTGGGTCTTCGTTGGAAATTCCATCGGCGTTTATTACTTAAACCTCATTCACTATTTGACTAAGGATGAGGAGGTGTACCGACAACATAATTAAGAGGTTGAGTTGCAAGTGGAACCAGGAGAGCACCCAGGCCGTAACTGCTCTGAGGAGAGCACAACTTTTAAGAAATATTCCTAGGGAATCTTGGGAGAATATTTTTGTAGGAAATTTTGAGGAATCTAAAGATTCCTTAGAGCTCTAGATGTGGGTGCAAGAAGAAAATGAAAACTTACTTAAAATTCAACACAAAAATTGTAATAACATCACCAGATATGCTTATATTTAAAATAGTTGAAGAGTAGAATATCAAATTTTCGGTACTATCATCATTCCATTCATCCCCCTTCACATGAGACTAAGTTATTTTTATAAATTATTTTCAAAGTCCGAAAATTAGGAAAATGAATCAGTCATAAGAATCTACAATTCGCATGTTGATTAAACTAATAGAGATAATAAAAATATATAAATTGTTACAAGTTGTTTAAATAGATATTTTTTGTGGTTACACCACAATTGTTTAGAAAAGAATATAACTTCTTAGATGTTCTTAATTGTCCGCGTGGAATTACTTTGTATGGCCCTTGACATTTGTCTTTGAAAATAGTAGCTACATTTTTGAAAATTCGCGATGTAACAATAGCTCGAACCGTGTACAACACAAAGTTTCAAACCTGAGCTGTAACAACAACTTGAACTGTCTAATAGCAAGGAATCAATAACCATTTATCCATGGCTATCAGTGGCTATGGAAATACCTGAAAGAAAAACATTTTGAAGAACTCTTCCAGAGATACCATAGTTAGTCATCCAAAAGAAAGAATCATTTCATTCAATACTTAGAAGAAAATAACATAAAAATATGTCAAAGAAAAAATTTCTTCTTTATCTAAGGGAGTGACATTATACTAGGGAGATTGTATGTTAAAATGAGGTAAAATGGAAAAAAATGGGGGAAAGGATGCCTGAAATATCCTTAAAAATTGCACCCAACAACCCAATTTAGTGATATGCATGCTCTCCCACTAAAAGTTTCTTATGAGTTATGTTTTGGTTTGCATAAATCTTATATCGGTCTTGTAACAACGTTGATAAAAAATCCATCTAATAAAGTTAGTAAAGAAAAAATAATAGCCATGGTCATGGGGCACGTATTACAAGTTGAATGTTAGGAAATAACATAGTGATCGGGATGACTTGTCATTAATTAATGGCTATGGAAATGGGAAAAGGAAATGGAAAAGGATTTAGAAAGGCATGAGACATTTATTTGCATTGTATTTATGAAAATAATGGAAATTATGATGCAGGAGCATTCAGACCAAAGGAAATCATTGTAAATAGTAGATATAGGGGTTCATGCATTTTAGGAATTAGTTTCCTAAGTCGCAAGTCAAAGTAGCATTTAGGCCTTTAAGTGTAATTTAATTAGATAAATAATAACATGAGCAGTCCCATGATCCTAGGAGCAAGGGAGAGCTTTTAGGCATAAAAGAGAGAATAGATGTGGATGAATAGATGTGGGCCATCGAGCGATAAGGAGGCTTTTCTGCTTTAAAACAGAGAAAAGATGAAATAAAGCCTCAAGAGGCTTTTTGCCATGTATGCATGCATGTAGAAGGTTTATGCTTTTGTGAGAGGATTGATCAGACCTTCAAGGATCCGATTCAATATATATGTATGTAAGCCTACGGGCAGAAGGGAGGCCACTAATATTGAGAATTTGGCTTGTGAAAGGAGGCCACAAGTATTGATGATCAGGCCATGAGAGAGAGAGGCTTTGCATAGTGGAATATCAGACCTGCGTGTCTGTACATGTGTGTGAGTGAGACCAAAGTCTCTCGAATGTAAACTTGTCCTTTCATATTAATATATGCTGAGTTTCCTGCTTATATTAGAATGCATGAAACGCATGTCTCATGCTGGAGGCATTATTCCTTACGAAGTTTCTTTCTTTGTGTATTTGCAGTAAATGGTTTTCTGTTAATTGAGCATATGTTTGCATGTATCAGATAGTTGGTTTTACCATGAGTTGAAAGTTAATGAAATTCACCTTATTTCCATGCATGATGCTTGATTGAGGCCTTCATGGTCGTTTTCCCTTCCATTGCAGCATACACAGTCTTCTTAAGTCATTTTACAATTCTTGTGAATAACTCTGTTTACACAGAGAATTCACGACAATCTCTTGAGTGGAACACTGTTCCAGAATTGAAATTTTATAGAGATTGATTCATGCGATATCGGGTTCGACCCAAATATCGCATTGGAGAAGTGGGAGCCTTTTGGAACTGCCAAAGTGTAAGCTCCGACATTTCGGAGCCGAAAACATTATAAAGCCGAGTATAAGGGGCCGTCGTGTCTGCAAAAACCCTTGTATCTCATTGGAGCGGCCGCGGTAGCGATTAATGAAACCGCCGATCTTTCGGACCCGAAACCGTATTAAGGGTCAGCATAAAGGGGTGTCGGGTCCGTTGCATCGGAGGAAATAAGGGGGGCTTAAGTGATTGTTGTGATGGCTGGTAGGCGGACCCGCCGATATTTATAAAGGCGGGTGTATAAAGATTGAAATCCGTGTATGTGAATTGGAGCGGGTTTTATTGTGTTTTCCCATGTATTCATATTATGTGTGGCTGCAGGGTTTTAAGCCTTAATGCATATATTGTAATGCTTGTGTTGGGTGTAATGTGTGGCCGCGGGTTTTAAAGTTCAAATAGTTAATAAAGCGGATGGGTGGTGGCTTCCGATGGTTATAAAGGCGCCGATAAAGTCATGGTTTGATTTTAATATAAGTCCATTGTTTTAAAAGGCTTAAAGCCTAGAATGCTTCTGATAGGGCTTTGTGGTTAAATGCTTCCGATAGGGCTTTGTGGGTCTTAACCATAGGTCCAAGGTTTGGGATTTTTACAAGAAAGGGGATTTTGGACTATAACCAAGATCTCTTTTCATCAAGTGGTATCAGAGCAAGGAAAGTTCCTGCGGGGAGAAAGATTCCAGAGAGGAAAAGTGGTATCAGAGAAGAATTAAGGTCAAAGCAGCATTACTATCAGAATAGAAATAAAGCGGGGAAAATTTCTTTGAAAAGAAACTTACACACAGGAAAAGGCAATGAGTTGAATGATAAAAGACTACAGTGGGAGATTGTAGCAGTTCCAGCAGAGTCTTGGAGCAAATAGGAATATGTAATTCCTTAAGGGAAAGAAAAAGAAAGATTTCTTAATGCAAGTTCTGAAGGAAAAAGGACTTGAGAAACCAACCAGAGGACAAGCCATTCAAAGTGCAGAAGAATGGGTGAAACAAGATCATGCTGAGATCTTGAAAGAGAGGTAATATGTTATGTTCTGTTTTAAATTAAGAATGTGTGTTTTTATGCTAATGCATAGGTGATAGCAAGAGAAGCTGTGAGAGAAGAACCAAGTGAGTTCTTAAAGACAGAGTAAGGAGAATACTCTTATAGAGAAGTGGCAGTGAACCTGAAGAATCCAATAAGAAATTGGATAGAGAGGACAGCTGAAGTGTTCTCAAGAGAGAGTGAGAGATTGCAGAAGCCTAGAAGGAGTAAAGGTGTTGTTCAGGAAGAGGTTCCAGACAGAGGACCGTGCTTACCAAAATACTGAATGAGGACAGCTTAGTGAGGTAAGATTGCAGCCAAGAGGACTAGGTTTTGCAGAGGCTTGTTGCAAAAGAGCTCATGAAGAAAGAAGAGAAGAAGATGACTACTGATAGTCATAGCAAAGGTTCAGAGAAAAGCCACAGTAGAGGATATAAGAAAGAGGATGCCAAGGCAAATGGAAAGAAGATGAGTCAAGAGGAAATTGACAAAGAGGTTGCTGAATTAAATGAACAACTCCATGCATTAAGGAGAATGCTTGAGGAAAGCCGGAGACTAGATTGGGTCTTAAGTAAGAAGCCAGTAAAGTGGCATAAGTTGCAGAGAAGGCTGCAACAAAAGGAAGTGAAGTGGTTGAAGGGAAAACTCAAGGAAGTTGAAATGGAAGAATCCATTTGTGAACCAGAACAAGGAGAATTGATGGGAGAAAGTGAAGATCAAGACTTGAGGACTGAAACTTCAAGTAAGACCGAAGAGTCACATGGTTTTAAATCTGACAATTTGTGTATGTTTGCAGGTGAAAGACAATTGGCTGATATTGTCATGAAGAAGGAAAAAGACCAGCAGAATCAAAATTCTGTTATGGAAGAGGATGAGGTAGATAGATCTCATATACAACTAGAGAAGATGATCATGGAGGATCAGAGAAGAGATTCAGAGGAATGTCACAGAGATGAAATGATTGCAGAAGTTCGAGAAAGAGAGATTGCAGTAATGAAGGTACAATTGCAGGTACTGGAAGAATGGCTGCAAGAGTAGGAAAATCAAAATAGAAAATGGATCTTTCCACTGAAGGGAAAGAGTGCGATTTGGTGACAATTGCAGAGGAGGTTGAGGAAAATTGTGATTGCCCTGTTAAAAAAGGAACTTAGAGTTCTTGAGCCAGGGATGGAAATTGAAGATTCCAAATGCAAATTTGTTCAGAAGGAAGTAATGGAGGAAGTCGAGACTGAAAAGTCTTGTGATTTAAAAACTAATGAGTTGTGCATGTTTGCAGGTACAGTACAGGGAGATGAACAAGCTTTAGAGTTTATTCAAGAAGAGTTGAACCTGAAGGCTGTTCAGATCGATGATGAGTTAGCAAGATCTCAGAAGGAGATGAAGATGAAGGAGTCTAATCAGGATGTTGATGTAGAAAGAGAAGGACCAACTGATGATTGGTCAAGCACTAGGGAAGGTATGGAAAATCGTGTGAAGTTTCCAAGTTCTACTCCTAATGAAGTTGTTGAATTGTATAGGAAACTAGATCTCCAGAGAAGAGAGTTGGAGAGACAGAGGACTTATGTGCAGGTTAATTTGCTGAAGAAGCAAGGGAAGAGAGTTTTTATGAATGACAGTCATGAAGCAGAAGATGGTAAGAAGGCGAGGCTAGCTAACAGTCTCATGGTGAAGGCAAATCAGCATACTGATGTGCTGATAGAGGAGTCGGGAAAGAACTCAGAGCAGCATACTGAAGTGTTGCCAGAGAAAGCTGAGGAGAAAGCCAGTGAAGATTTTCTGAGTCCTGAAAAAGACTTGGAGCTGCAGAGAGAAAACTTGGTGACTGAATCGACAAGTGAGACCAGTGGGTCTTGTGATTTTGATGCTGACAATTTGATTGTGTTTACAGATGATGTAGAAGATAGTCCATCACTTGGAATTGTCTTGAGGGAAGAAGAACAGTTGCAGAAAGAAGATGAGACAATCATGTCTCATAAGCAGAGGCTTGTTACCATGGGTGACAAAAGAGAGTTGGCTTTTCTGTATAGCCAAAAGAAGATTGGAGGACAAAATTTTGAAGCTGCTACAGTGATAGAGGATGAGACTACAGTGTTTGAAGAACTTGATTTGATTGCCAAAATCAATCAAGATGATGATGGACAATTACTGAAGATTGTCGAAAGGGAAGATGAAGGTGATGAGCAAAAGAATGTTGCAGAGGGACAGGAAGTTTGGGAGGTAGCAACATCAATGCCAGCAACATCAATGTCAGCAACATCAATGCCAACAACATCAATGTTAGCAACATATGGGATGACATTTATAGTGACAGCTGAGACAACATTGATAGCAACAAAAGAGGCACTGAAGCCTTATGGTTTTTATTCTAACAATTGTTTTGTGAGTACAGGTTTTATTGAAGATGCTGGAGAAAGTCTATTAGACAGAGAAATTGAAATGAAGAGGCGGATGATGATGAAAGAATCCCGGAAGAGACAAGCAGCAGTAACAACAGTCACAGCAAAAGCAGCTACAGCAGTTGAATTAACAGAAATTGGGGACAGCAGCAGTAAGCTGGACATAGAAATTGAAGAAATATGGCAGCTGATGATGCAGCAATCCAAATGGAGGAAAATAGAAATAGCAGCAAGCAAGATCAATCAGAACTTGAACCTGATTGTCAGGAAGAAGAAAATGGAGCAAAAGACAGCAGAAGTGCAGTGGCAGCAAAGGAATAAAGCATTTGGACAGCTACAGAACAAAGTGTGGGATCCAGGAAGACCAAGACCAGAAAACACATGATTAGGAGATCATGAATATTTTCTACCTTGGGAGTCTGATGCAGGAGCATTCAGCCCAAAGGAAATCATTGTAAATAGTAGACATAGGGGGTCATGCATTTTAGGAATTAGTTTCCTAAGTCCCAAGTAAAAGTAGCATTTAGGCCTTTAAGTGTGATTTAATTAGATAAATAAGAACATGAGCAGTCCCATGATCTTAGGAGCAAGGGAGAGCCTTTAGGCATAAAAGAGAGAATAGATGTGGACAAATAGATGTGGGCCATCGAGCGATAAGGAGGCTTTTCTGCTTTAAAACAAAGAAAGATGAAATAAAGCCTCAAGAGGCTTTTTTCCATGTATGCATACATGTAGAAGCTTTATGCTTTTGTGAGAGGATTGATCGGAGCTTCAAGGATCCGATTCAATATACATGTATGTAAGCCTACGGGTAGAAGGGAGGCCACTAATATTGAGAATTTGGCTTGTGAGAGGAGGCCACAAGTATTGATGATCAGGCCATGAGAGAGAGAGGCTTTGCATAGTGGAATATCAGACCTGCGTGTCTGTACATGTGTGTGAGTGAGACCAAAGTCTCTCGAATATAAACTTGTCCTTTCATATTAATATATGCTGAGTTTCCTGCTTATATTAGAACGCATGAAACACATGTCTCGTGCTGGAGGCATTATTCCTTGGGAAGCTTCTTTCTCTGTGTATCTGCAGTAAATGGTTCTCTGTTAATTGAGCATATGTTTGCATGTATCAGATAGTTGGTTTTACTGTGAGTTGAAAGTTAATGAAATTTGCCTTATTTCCCCGCATGATGCTTGATTGAGGCCTTCATGGTCATTTTCCTTTCCATTGCAGCATATGCAGTCTTCTTAAGTAATTTTACAATTCCTGTGAATAACTCTGTTTACACAAAGAATTCATGACAATCTCTTGAGCGGAACACTGTTCTGGAATTGAAATTTTATAGAGATTGATTCATGTGATATCGGGTCTGACCCAAATATCGCATCAGAGAAGTGGGAGCCTTTTGGAACTGCCGAAGTGTAAGCTCCGATGTTCCATAGCCGAAAACATTCTAAAGCCGAGTATAAGGGGCCGTCGGGTCTACAGAAACCCTTGTATCGCATCGGAGCGGCCGCGGTAGTGATTAACGAAACCGCCGATCTTCCGGACCCGAAACCGTATTAAGGGTTAGTATAAAAGGGCGTCGAGTCCATCGCATCGGAGGAAAGAAGGGGGGCTTAAGTGATTGTTGCGACGGCTGATAGGCGGACCCGCCGATATTTATAAAGGTGGGTGTATAAAGATTGAAATCCGTGTATGTGAATTGGAGCGGGTTTTATTGTGTTTTCCCGTGTATTCATATTATGTGTGGCCGCGGGGTTTTAAGCCTTAATGCATATATTGTAATGCTTGCGTTGGGTGTAATGTGTGGCTGCGGGTTTTAAAGTTCAAATAGTTAATAAAGCAGATGGGTGGTGGCTTCCGATGGTTATAAAGGCGCTGATAAATGCATGGTTTGATTTTAATATAATTCCATTGTTTTAAAAGGCTTAAAGCCTAGAATGCTTCCGATAGGGCTTTGTGGGTCTTAACCACAGGTCCAAGGTTTGGGGTTTTTACAAGAAAGGGGATTTTGGCCTATAACCAAGATCTCTTTTCATCAAATTAAGAGAAAAGGAAGGTGAAAGATCACAAGTTGCATGTGAGGAGGAATATAAAGAACAATAATGGAAAATTGAAGAAAATAGAGGCCTCATTAATAAAAAGGCTTCTAAGGATTAGTTTTTAGCTTTTTTCTAGTTCAATTTTGGAGCTCTCTTTTTCTACTCTCTCTATCATACTCTTGGACACTTGAGTTCTCTTAGATCACTCTTGTAGCAGTGTGGAATACTTGGATTTTTGGAGATAGAAGGAAAAGGAAGAGTAGGAAAGTGCAAGAGGACATTGGGATCAACATCTACGGTGGGTTTTACTTGCAGGTACAGAGTTGCATGTATGATGTGCTTGCTATTTTTGGCATGCATGGCACATGCATGTTGTTTCGTGGCTATGATATATCATTGGCATGGAGGATTTCCTAGATTGACAGTGGATTTGATCAGCCTTTCCATTTCCTGGATAGCCATGGTATTGTGGGTTTATTTCCTTTTCTTTTCTAGTTGTTTTTCATGTTCCTTATGGTTGTGGGTTGAGTTATTAGTCCTTGGAAGCCTTTGTTGGACAAGCACTCTGGAAGCCCTACAACATCTTCAGTTGAGTTAGTAGTTCTGTAAGCCTTGGTTTGAAAAAATCTTTGGAAGGCCTTGGTGGTTTAACTTACTAGACCTAGAATCCTTGATTAGACAAACACTATGGAATCCCGACAACAATTGTGGGATGAATTACTGGTCTTGGAAGCCCCAGTTGGAACAAATGCTCTGGAGCCCTAGATAGCTTAAGTAGAGACCAATTTGGTGATGGTTAGTGATGTCAGATTGTGGGGTGGAATATTTGGTTGATGGTTGATAGTGTTTGGCCTCTAGAAGCCCTGATTTGGTTTTTTTGGATGTGTTTGATGATATCCCAAATACATGCTTGGAATATGGCATGGGGGTAATTGGTTGAAATAAATAATTGGTTCAACCAATCTATGGTCGGGTGGTATGTGGAAGTACCAGACCTGGTTTCATTTTTCATACATTAATAATATCTTATTTCCTCTTGTATTTATGGGTAAATATACTTGTTCATATGTGGTTTTTATGGTTGTTATATATTTTTATTTTCGCTGGTTATATGTTGGTTATGAGTATGTTTTATGAAATGATGATGTATGGATATCATCATGTTTTGATTTGAAAATGATTGAAAAATGAATATATGACCTAATAGATGATAATGTAGCTAATTTGATCAGGAATCGATGTTTCTTAGTGATTCTTAGATAAGTATGAGACCTCTCTGCTGAGAATTGTTGATATGACCTGTAGATTGCATATTTATGACATGTTTAACGAAATGCCTATCATGACTTTTAGGGGTAGATCAAGTATTTATTCAAGTATCTGAATTAGTATGATTGTTTTGATGTTATTTTTCATTTTTTGAAGTTTCATGAAGTTCTGTCTAGTGGCTTGAGTCTTGGCCCTCAAACGTGGCACAGAAGATGAAGTCACAGGCTCAAAACTAGTTTAAAAAGTCCCTAGTCACTGGCATACCCTTGTTATGGGAGTGACTATAGGGCCCCAGTCATAAGAATGCCCATGTAATGGGAAAAAATTAGGCTCTAGGTTAGTAAACTGTCAAGTAACTAAGGGCTTGGTCAACTCGAAGGGTTGGTTGGCTCCTGAAGGTTCTGTAACATGTGTAAAAGGTAAGATTGGTTGTGTTTTGCTTGTTCCAATTCCTTAACTATACATGGGGAGTTGAATCATATCATAGTAGCATGTCATCACATGCTACCCCAACAGACCAATTAACTTGGGTAAACGTGGGAAGAGGTTGTTACAAGGTGGTATCAGAGAATGGTCTACCTCTTAGACTGGATGGACGATGTGTGTTGGTCATGCAATCATGTCAATTACATATGTGTTCCTTATGCTTATGTTATATGTTCTTGTTGCATCTAGATGGTGTTTTTCATAGTTGTAGTTGTGTTTTCATGTCAAATTTGAAGGGTGTCGTTCTTGGATGTGGTCATCATGAGTATATGTTGGTTATGCATTAGTTATGCATGTCAGTGCTTATATATTGTTGTGCATACATTGACATGGTTGTAGTTGTCATGTATAAGGTCATGGTATGTGGTTGGCATGGCCATGCATGGATGACTCGATAATGGTTGAAATGATGATTAAATGTTGATACGATAATGTTTATATATCTATTGTACTAATCTGCTTTGTCTTGCAGAAGAGATATCCTCCCTTGAGCTAAAATGAGGTGCGTTTGTTTGTTCATGATTTGATTTAGCTAACATGATATATCTTGCAGGAAGAAAACATTGAAGATGACTAGGAAGATGGTAGACTAGAGTTCAGAAGACACTCGCTATGGATCAGATGACCAGTGTGGTGTTGGGCATTCTTCTGACTTAGCAAAGACATTGAGAAGTTTGAAGGCAGAAATAAGAAGTTGTAAATAATATCATGACATAATCATTTAGGTACAAGATAAACAAGAAACGATTAATGCAGTAATCCTTCTGAGTTTGTTAGAATTGTAGAGACAGGGACCACTTCGGATCAACCATGGGTAGTAGGACAAAACTAATGGGGCATATGGTAGTCAGTCACATGGTGGGGACATATCGGATATAGATGACACGGTTAGAGACGGAAGGATGTTGGATATTCTGGATAGGAGAGGTGATGGATACATGAACTATTATAGTTCTGGTTCTGACAGGTACTATGATCTTCATCATTATCATCCTTATAGGAGGAGTGATAGGGGATATTTTCCAGATGAGTTCAAGAATGAAAATCCACCTACATTCGATGGGGAAATGGAGAAGTCATAAGATGAAGAGCATGGTTGCTTGGTATGAATAATTTTTTAGATTGCATGATTACTCAAAAAAATGAAGGCCATATTAGTAACATTCCTTCTTAAAGGTAAATATGATATTTGGTTGAAATATGTGAAGAATTTCATAGGTATTTATAAAGAGTATTTGACTTGGAGTGAGTTCAAGAGACTATGAAGGAAGAAGTACATAACAAAGATATACTATGATGACAGGGAAAAAGAATTATATGAGATCAATATGGGATTTATGACCAATGAGGAGTACCCTAGTAGGTCCTAGAGTTATTAAGGTATGTACCTTACCTCAAGAAGGATAAGGCCAAGACACAAAGATTCATCAGCTGGTAGTTGGTAGCATTCGAGGATATGATTGAGTTTTATGATCCTATATCACTAGAGGAGGCCATCCAAAAGCTAAAGTATTGTTCTGAGCAATCAAAGCATAGATTTGAGACTAAGACAAACTAGAAAGGAAATGCAAAGAATAAGGGAAAATGGGACAAGAAGCGAACAAGTTTTCAAGATACAAGTAACAAAGAGAACACAACCCCACATAAGAAGTTCAACACATCTAATAGAGGATAGGTAATTCGTTCTGAGGATCAGAAAAAAGGTGATGGTTGGAAGCCCTTACAGTGCTTGACTTGTGGAGGAGAGCATTGGAGGAGAGATTTTCTAGAATATCAATGTGGTAGACTATAGATATATAGTGCACAGGAAGCGTAAAAAGTGGGGGGTGTTGGACAAAGTATTCCAAAGATCTATGCAACGCTGGATAACAAGCACCAGGCATCTATTATTGAGATGGACAATAGGCTCTTTGATCAAGTTGTTTCTATTTTTATTAACACTGGATCTAATTATATTTAGGTTATTCCTAACCTAGTGGATAGGTGTACTTTGAATATATAAGTGCATGCAAAATATTGGTTAGTGCAGTTGGCTAAGGTACGAGGAAAAGAATTAATCCCTGAGTAAGAGCTTGTGCATTTGAGTTGAATGGTATGTGTACATCAGCACATTTAAATGTATTGTCGTCGGGATCATATAGTATTTTCTTGGGCATGGACTGGTTGTATCTTCATAGGACAAAGGTGGATTGTCATGACAAGGCTATTGAGTGCCTCGAAGACAATGGGGAACAAAGAGTCTTGTAGGGTAAGAAGAAGGAAGCATCAATTAGAATGGTGACAGCTATGCAAGCGAAGCATAGTCACAAGAAGGGGTTTGTGTTATTCCAAGTGCATATTTTCAGTGAAAAAGGTCAAGAAGTTGAGGATGTGGATGTCTTGAGTAGGTAACCAGTTCTGCAACAATTTCAAGATGTGTTTCCGACAAATATTTCAGATTTACAACCTCATAGGGAAGTAGAATTTTCTATGTAGTTGGTACTAGGGGCAACACCAACATAAAAGGAAACTTATAGTATGAGCACATCGGAGTTGGCGGAGTTGAAGTTTCAATTGAAGGAAATTCTTGAAAAGGGATATATTAGGCAAAGTGTGTCTCCTTAGGGTGCACAAATGTTGTTTTTGAAGAAGAAGGATGGTACTCTCAAGTTACAGCTTGATTATAAGCATTTGAATAAAGTGACTATAAAGAATAGGTATTTATTGTCGAGCATTGATGACTTGTTTGATCACTTGAAAGGGAGCAACATTTTTCTAAAATATTGATCTAAGATCAGATATCTTCAGGTACCCATTAAATAAGAGGACATGTACAAGACTTCTTTCTGAATGAGGTATGGGAATTATGAGTTTGTTGTAGTTCCATTTGGTTTGACTAATTCTCCAACTACTTTTATGTGTTTGATGAATAGTGTGTTGTGTCCTTATTTGGACAAGTCTTTTATTGTATTCATTGATGATATAATGGCATATTCTATGAATGAGGAAGAACATGTCAAACACTTAGCAACAATATTGAGACTACAAAGAGAGCATCAGTTGTATGCCAACATTAGCAAATGCAGTTTCTTTTAGAAAAAGGTACACTATTTGGGACATGTGGTCTCCAACGAAGGCATAGTAGCGGATCTAGAGATGATAAGGGCTATCATTGAGTGGGAAGCTCCTAGAAATGTGGATGAGGTAAGATAATTCATGTCACTAGTATTTTACTATAGGAGGTTCATCAGGAACATCTCTCAGATTGCATATCCTATTACATCGTTGCAAAGGAAAGATAAGAAATTTGAATGGACATAAGAATGTGTAGCCAATTTTGAATAGTTGAAGCAGTTGTTGACGAATACTGTAGTTTTAAATATTGCAAACATAGACAAAGAGTTTGTGGTATGTACAGTTGCTTCCAAGAGAGGGCTTGGTGGAGTCCTTATGCAGGAAGGATTAGTAGTATGCTATGAATCAAGGAAATTGAATAAGCACTGCAAGAATCATACAACACATGATCTTGAGTTGGCAGCAATCATCCATGCTTTGAAGATGTGGAGGCACTATCTTCTTGGAAGGTGGTTCATCTTGATGAGTGATCACTGTGGATTGAGGTATATATATTTCCAACTAAATTTGAATGATAGACAAGCTAGATGGTTGGCCATGATCATTGGGTTCAACTTTGAGATCAGGTATATTACAAGTAAAGAGAACAAAGATGCAACTTCTCTTAGGAGGAGGATACAGGTGAATCATATAGCAACTATGAGCTTCTATGGGACAAATTTACAAAATCAAATGTTGTAGGCAGGTGAGAAGGAGGATAGGTATAAGGATATTATCCATAGGTTTCAACAGGGTACAATTGATCAAGATGTGGACTATCGTCTCATAGAAAAATGGTTGGTCAGATCTAGGGACAAGATATATGTGCTAGAAAATCATGAGTTCAAGAAGCTTATCTTGAGGGAATTTCATACAAAGTCATATTCATGTCACTCGGGATATCAGAAGACATTGACAATTGTGAATAAGTTTTATTGGCCAAATTTGAAGAAGTATTGGGTAGCGGAGGTCCCGTGTAGCAGTTTTGGGGGCTTAGAGCCTATAAATTAGGATAAAAATATTGTAAAAATTCTGAAATATGCAGAGCGTTAAATGTAATAGATCGAGTCAAAGGGTTGTCCGCCCAAGAAATAATATAGAAAAATAGGAAGTAAGTCGACTTGCCCATGGTCCGCAGACCATGGGAATGTATAAATAGATCGAGGCCCTATGGGTAGAAAGTAGTTTTTGGTATGTACTTTTGGATCTGGAATGTCATGGGTTTTTGAAGAATGAAGTCTTGAAGTGTATGTAAGTCTGAGTCAACGGTGTTGGTAGATATATAGAGGCTCTACAGCTATGTGTGCAGAGGCCTAGTAGAGTCCACAGCTGTGTGCACAGACACCTGCAACTGAGTGTGCAGGGTGGATCTAGATGTATTGGTGAGGAAAATGAATAGAGATAAGTTGATTCTGAAATTCTGTGTTAAATCTGAATTCTTGCAGATCTAGCTAATTTATGGTTGATATAACTGTTTGATCTATGCACGTATGCTTATGTTATGAGTCTATGTGAATCTGTATCTTTTCTAGGCGCACGAACTGGTTATTTCTGTTAAATGTTTACGTAAAGACCATAAAATGTAGATCTAATCTATAAGCGCATTAATAAGTAGTAAGGATTTTCCTGGATCTGGATCTACACAAGGACGAGTAGCACGAGGCCACAGAATGGTGTGTGAACCTTCCACACCACATCAAGACATCCCAAGGGTGTGGAAACTTGGTGCCAGCACCCTCCCCTACTACCTTGGGTGAGACCTCAGTCCGCGCTCCGCGGGCTGTTGTCAAAAGGGCTGGTAGCTAAGGGATTTGTTTGGCTAGATAACTCTTCCAAACCTGGGTCAGGCCCATATAAGCCAACAAATGGTTCCATTGCCGGGACCGAGATCTGCCTAAGGGGTGTCTGATGTCGAAACACTAGAATCCTATAAGGAAAGAGCTTGAAGATTGATTGGATTAGTGTTGGCATTATGACACAGGTTTGGAACAGGTTTGGATCTATGTCATAAGTGTTGTCCTTGATGGCAACTCACTCAAATCGCAGATCATAGTTTAGGCTCTCAGAATGAAAGAAAAAGAGGTATACATAGGTTCCTCGTAACAAAGTTGTGTATACACGCGGGATTGCTGATCAAAAGTTGCGTACACATATGCACACACTTTCATGCACGGAAAAGCGCGTACATGTGGGAAAGCTTATTTTTGGGTCTGTGGCATTTAGACCTATGGATTTGGTCCTTGGTTTGCATCCAAAGTGTTGAAACCAAGTATTAGGTCCCTAGTATTAGTTCTCAATGGTTTTGGACCATGGTCTGAGTAAGGCCTAAGACTATAAAAAGGGAAGGAGATCATTTGGCAAGGGCATTGACTTATGTGTTGAATATCTTGAGAGGAGCAAGATCTGGAATATTGGTGATTGGTTGGTGAGTTACAGCTTGATCTGAATCAAGGAGGAACCTGAGCACTTCACGATGGTTAAGATCTATTGATGGGTCGAGATCTCAAGGCTTGAACAGTAGTATCATTGTGTGATTTTGATCTATTATATTTAGTGCATGATTAGATCTATAAACCTGATAATCTGGGTATAATTGATGTCTGATTAAGTAAAAGGATAAATTATCTTTTATAGATTTATATGCAGGTTAGACATAGCGGAGGCGTGTATACACGTAGGTTAAGCAAGTGAAGACTGCGTATACACTGGTTGGCTTTGGCATAGCTGCGTATGTACGCAGGTTTCTATTGGTGAAGTAGCGTACGTCTCTTGAAATATGTTTTAGCTGCTTTTGTTTATTGTTGCAGTGTTCTGGGTTCAAAATTGGTGTTTGGTTACTAGTATTGTTTTCTGGTTACAACATTCTGAGAAGTTATTGGTTGATTCAATATTTGTACAAAGGAGATTGGTTGTTGCAGATCTACTTGATGTTTGATTGATATTCATGGATCCAGTCTGAAAATTTATGAAACATGGTCCCTGGATGAAAAGAGAAGGTTGAAGCCTTCTGTAGGTCAACACCTATGTACTAGTACCTCAGCTAGTACAAGAGCTGATGGGGTTGTAGCTCCCTTCTAGGAGAAGCTGGAGAATGAGAGAAGGTTGTAGCCTTTTGCAGGTAGCAGCCTGCGTACTGGTATAAGATTGCACCAGTAAAAAATCATTGTAAAAAGAAGTTTCTAATTGAAAGAAGATAGAGACGAATTGCAGCAGGTGGTTATCACCCACATTGGGTTTTCACCTTATATCTTGTGTTCTTATGTGTGATTACCTGTTCTATTTTTCTGTTCCTGGTTACTGTTCATGTGATTTGATGCACAGATTAATGATCAACATCTGAAGAATAATATAAATTACAAAGTCTACTCATATACGCTTGTTTCCTTAACTGAAGTTGCATAAATATGTGGTATTTACTAACTGAAGTAGTGTATACAAATCTGATTGTGAAATTAAAAATAATTGACCTGATAATATTGATTCACCCCCCCCCCCCCCTCTCAATATTATTTCCAGCAATTGGTATCAGAGAAGGTCCTTCAGAAGAAGCTTGATCGCTTGAAGGAAGATCTATCATCATGAGCAACTACAAAAAAGAAGCATCAATTAGGCCACCAATTTTTGATGGAAGCAACTTCATCTATAGGAGGGTAAGAATCACTACCTATCTTCAATATCTTGGTATAGAAGTTTGGGATATTGTGGAAACAGGATACACTTTTCCATCAACAACTCCTACATATACGGCTGGTAAGAAGCAATATGAAACAAATGCAAAGGCGGTCAATACTCTATTATGGAGCCTATTTCAATCAGAATTCATCAAGGTTATGTAGCTCAAAACTGCAAAAGAAATATGGGATAAGATCGTTCTGAGCTATGAAGGAGATGAATAGGTAAAACGAGCAAAACTACAAACTCTCATAATTCAATATGAAAAATCTGCGAATGTACAATGATGAAAGTGTGGCTAAATATTTCCTACATATAGATGAGATTGTCAATTTTATGCAAAATTTGGGTGAAGAAATAAAAGAAGTTGTTTTGGTTGAAAAGGTTCTAAGATCTTTGTCTTCTAAGTTTGAATCAAAAGTTTCTGCCATAGAAGAAAAATAGAATCTACAAAGCCTTACCATTTCATAGCCACACGGAATCCTAACCGTTTACAAAATGAGAAAAGGGGGACCAACAGACAAGAGAGAAGCCGCATTCAAAGCGTCAAGAAAAGGAGATTACAATGACTTGGGACATATTTCGGAAGAAGAGGAAGAGTCAGATTTTGTCAAGAACCTTCAACAAGGTCTTGGAAGATTCAGAGGTAAGCTCCCTTTCAAATGTTTTTCTTGTGGAAGAGTCGGTCACTATGCTGCCAAGTGTCCTCATAAAGATAAACTTGACAAAGGTAAGGAACTAGTTAGATGGAACAGAAAACAGAATGTAAGTAAGAAGAGCTATTACACACATGAAGACAGTGATGGACTTTCAAATAACAATGAAGATGAACAAGGTAATAATTATAGACTTTTAATGGCTTTTGAAGATGATTATTTCTTGGATGCTATAAATGAAGAAAGTCTTTATGAAGAAATTTCTAAACTAAAAATTTGCATAGAGGAGAAAAATATGATTATAAATACTCTAACATCCCAACTTGCTGAAATGGAGAAACACAATGAAGAGTTAGAATGTGAAATTGTGGGACTTAGAAAGGACATTGAGGAAACGAAAACTCTTAATCTTAGATTTGCTAAAGGATCTGAAACTTTAGATGAGATTATCAAAGTGCAGCGTTCTCCTCTAATCAAGACAGGTCTTGGGTATACCAAAGAAACATCTCAAGCACAGAAGCCATCTACCTCCAAAAGTTATCTTGAAGCTGCAAGGAGAAGTGAGCAGGTTGAGAATCGACAGCAAAGGCCCAATGGAGATCACCAGGTAAATCAGGGACAATTTACCTCAAGAATTAACAAAGACTACCAGGTAAATCGGGGGCAATCTACTTCAAAGATGAACAGAAGCTACAACCAGCCACAGGTAAATCATTCTCAATTTGCCTCAAGAATGGATGTCAATAGAAACTACAATCATTTGGTTGGTAGATTTGATAATCGTAGGAGTTTCTTCAATGGCCAATGTTTCTCTTGTCATAACTTTGGTCACAAAGCTGCTCAATGTGTTGCCTACGAGATCATCATGACTAGAGAAGCTCAAAAATAAAGGAGTATGACTGGGATCATGAAAAGGACTTACAATAACTTTTCTAATCTTGAGAATGAAGTAGAATGTTCTATTTGTAACAACTTCGTTCATGAAGATTCTAAATGCAGGAGTAGGTTTCGACAAACAACTTAGAAGGAGCAAGCTTCATTAAGTCCCAAAACATGGAGAAAGAAAGAACTGCTACCAGAAAGATGTGGGATAGCCTTATATGCAAAGGACAAGAAATTCAGTGGTACATCGACAATGGATGCTCAAAACATATGACAGGTGATAAAGATAAACTTCAGTCATATAGTGCCTTAGAAAAGGAAAAGAAGGTCTCATTTGGAAATGACACCCCTACGCTCATAAAAGGTAAAGTTTCTATTTTTTTGAAAGAAAAGGTCAAGGCTAGAAATGTTATGTATGTTGATGGCTTAAAGCATAATTTATTAAGTGTCAGTCAAATGTGTGATCATGGAAATGAAGTAATATTTCGATCAAATGGATGCATTGTTCGTGAGCTTGATACAGGAGAAACAGTGATCAAAGGCATAAGAACTCCAAATAATTTATATATACTCAAGGAGGACAACAACAATGCTATCTAAGCAAGAATGATGAACACTGGCTATGGAACAGAAGATTGGGGCATCTAAGCTTCTAACAGATAAGGAAAGCATGCAAATATCAGGTGGTTCGTGATCTACCTGACATCAAAATTCCAAACAATACAATATGCAAATCATGTCAATTTGGTAAGCAAACTAGAACTAGTTTCCCTAAGAAGGAAGGATCAGCTACCAGGCCACTTGAACTTGTCCATACTGATGTATGTGGTCCATCTAGGAAAACGTCACCTCGAGGAGAAGAATACTTTATATTTCTCATTGACAACTTTTCCAGGATGTGTTGGATAGGACTTATGAAGCATAAAGATGAAGCTTTAGAAAAGTTAAAATCATTCAAGGCCTTGGTGGAAAATGAATCAGATTGCAGAATCAAATGCCTCAGGTCTGATCGCGGAGGAGAATTTACCTAGAATGAGTTTTTCGCTTTTTTTGAAGAGCATGGAATAAGAAGGGAATTCTATACTACAAGGACTCCTCAGAAAAATGGAGTAGTGGAAAGGATCAATAGAATGGTTCAACAAATGGCTCATGCTATGCTTGATGAGTCTGGAACTCCTGCAACCTTCTGGGGTGAAGTTGCATTTGCTTTAGTCACTATTCTCAACAAAACAAATGTTCGGGTGAACATCACTCAAACTCCTCATGAACTCTGGTATGGTAAGATGCCTACGGTAAAATACTTCAAAATTTTTGGAAGCAAATGCTATATCAAAAAGACTGATGAAAATCTTGGCAAATTTGAACCTAGAGTAGATGAAGGCATTCTCCTTGGGTACTCTCCCCACAGCAAAGCATATAAGTGTTACAATAAAAGACTTGGAAAAATTGTTGACAATATTGATGTAGTGGTTGATGAAGAAGGAAACATTCCTAGGCAAGTAAATTCTGAAGATTTCGAAGATGATGAGGACTATCCTTCAACATTAAATCAGACTTGTGATGAAGAAGAAACCCATGAGGCACCAGAAAACTAGATAAGGATAGAAGAGAAGACTCCATCCAGGTACGTTCAAAAGAATCATCCAGAAACTCAAATTTTGGGGCAGAAAGAGGCAGGTATACAAACAAGAAGAACAATTTCAGAAGCTTTAAGCTATTTAGCATTGCTCTCCTCCACTGAACCACAAAATGTAAGAGAGGCATGCAAAGATGAATGCTGGGTTAAGGCAATGGATGAAGAACTTGAGCAAATTGAAAAGAATAACACTTGGGAGTTGGTTCCTAGACCAAAAGATAAGAATGTCATAGGAACAAAATGGATATTCAAAAATAAGCTAAATGAAAATGGAGATGTGATTAGAAACAAGGCCATACTTGTTTGCAAAGGGTATGCTCAACAAGAAGGGATAGACTTTGAAGAAACGTTTGCACCAGTTGTTAGACATGAGGCCATAAGAATGTTCCTTGCTCTTTCTAGCTTTCAGAAGTTCAAAGTATTTCAAATGGACGTGAAGTCTACCTTCCTGAATGGAGACTTGGATGAAGAAGTATATATTCAACAACTAGATGGGTTTATTCTTGGAAATGATCCAAAACTTGTATGCAGACTCAAAAAGGCTCTCTATGGCCTTAAACAGGCTCCAAGGGCTTGGTATTATCGGTTGGATAAGTACCTCCATCAACAAGGTTTTATAAAAGGATCAACTGATAGCAATCTATATATAAAAATTGACAATGATAAGTTGCTAATACTTGTTGTGTATGTTGATGATATCATCTTTGGTAGCAATGAAGACATGAGTCAAAATTTTGCCTTGGTGATGTAGAAAGAGTTTGAAATGTCCATGCTTGGTGAGCTCACATATTTTCTTGGTTTACAAGTCCAACAAAACAAGGACGGCATTTTTCTATCACAAACCAAGTATCTCAAGCAGATCTTAAAGAAATATGGGATGGAGGATTCGAAACCAGTATGTACCCCTATGGTAACAGGATGTAGCCTCAGTGCAAATGATGAATTGGTAGCAGTACATCAACCAACCTATAGATCCATGATTGCTAGTCTGCTCTATCCAACTGGAACCTGACCAGACATTATGCATGCAATGGGAATAGCTGGAAGGTTTCAGGCAAATCCAAAGGAAACTCATCTCAGGCAGTTAAGAGAATTTTCAAGTATCTTCAAGGAACTAAAAACTATGGCTTATGGTATCCTAAAGGTACATATCTCACACTTCATGCATATACAGATGTGGATTGGGCAGGAAGCGTGGATGACAGAAAAAGCACTAGTGGTGGTGCATTCTTCATGGGTCCTAGATTAGTGTCTTGGTTTAGCAAGAAACAAAGTTCTATTACATTATCCATAGCTGAATCAGAATATGTAGCTGCTGCATCTTTCTGCACACAACTCCTTTGGATGATGCAAACATTGCAAGACCTTCAAATCACTTGTACTCCACCTATCTCCATTTTTTGTGATAATACAAGTGCAATCAATATTTCAAAGAATCATGTCATGCATTCAAAGACTAAGCACATACCGATCAAGTATCATTTTCTCTGGGAACAAGTGCTTGAACAAAAGGTCAAATTGGAATATGTTCCCTCTAAGGAACAAGTTGTTGATATCCTCACCAAACCACTGCCTAGGCAGACATTTGAATACCTCAGACAGAAGTTGGGGGTAGTTGATGCATCATCTTGCTATTGAATTTTCTCTGTTTCAGAGAAAAGTGGTTGTACACGAATTGAATGAGGAGGATCCGCATACATACGTCGGTCTATTAAGGTACAGTCGCATATATGTTGGTTTGAAGAAAAGCAGTGGGGCCAGGCTCTGGATGAAAAGAGTTTGATATGGGTCTGACAAGAGACCATCTGGCACAGGTTCAAGGGGAGCATATATTCTTATAATAATGCATTGTTGGCATTATCTTAGAAGATCTTGGTTCAAATTCACAGTTGGTTTGATTTCAGGTGGAACAGGTGCAAAGGAGAACATGGGTGCTGGTCTGAATAATGATTGACAAATGCTATTGATGTTGGTTGTTGATAAATGTCAGAGTCTTGCTGTAGATATTTTGTCTCTATATTTCCTTTATGAAGGTCATGTAACGGCCTATTTTGGTTTCCCCACCATGCAGGGGATGAATGATGTAATGTTCTTATTTTATCATGTTTTCCCACTTGGTTGGGTGGATGAGTCAATACTGGTATATTTCCATTTGTATGGGAGATGGATGTATGTATGAGTCCTTGGTGATAGGACGGTCATTTATGATGTATAAGGTCATGTTTCTTTTATAGAACATCTTCTTGCAGACCTCGCCTACAAGTCAGGGGGAGCTTGGACAGCACAGCAGAGGAGAGATTTCAGCATGGACTCAAGGGGAGCATAACCCTTTGCCCTTGATGTCAAAGGGGGAGAATGACTTTGAGTGACTTTGGGTTGCCATCAAGTCCAAAGGGGGAGATTGTTGGCATTATGACACAGGTTTGGAACAGGTTTGGCTCTATGTCATAAGTGTTGTCCTTGATGGCAACTCACTCAAATGGCAGATCACAGCTTAGGCTCTCAGAATGAAAGAAAAAGAGGTATATGCAGGTTCCTCGTAACAAAGTCATGTATACACGTGGGATTGCTGATCAAAAGTCACGTAAGCGTATGCACGCACTTTCATGCACGGAAAAGCGCGTACATGTGGGAAAGCTTATTTTTGGGTCCATGGTATTTAGACCTATGGTTTTGGTCCTTGGTATTGCATCCGAAGTGTTGAACCCAAGTATTGGGTCCCTAGTATTAGTTCTCAATGGTTTTGGACCATGGTCTGAGTAAGGCCTAAGACTATAAAAAGGGAAGGAGATCATTTGGCAAGGGCATTGATTGATGTGTTGAATATCTTGAGAGGAGCAAGATCTAGAATACTGGTGATTGGTTGGTGAGTTATAGCTGGATCTGAATCAAGGAGGAACCTGGGCACTTCACAATGGTTAAGATCTATTGATGGGTTGAGATCTCAAGGCTTGAATAGGAGTATCATTGTGTGATTTTGATCTATTATATTTGGCTCATGATTAGATCTATAAACCTGATAATCTGGGTATAACTGATGTTTGACTAAGTAAAAGGATAAATTATCTTTTATAGATCTGTACACAGGTTAGACATAGCGGAGGTGTGTATACACATAGGTTAAGCAAGTGAAGACTATGTATACACTGGTTGGATTTGGCATAGCTGCGTATGTACATAGGTTTCTATTGGTGAAGTAGCGTACGTCTCTTGAAATATGTTTTAGCTACTTCTATTTATTGCTGCAGTGTTATGGGTTCAAAATTGGTGTCTAGTTACTGGTACTGTTTTCTGGTTACAGCATTCTGAGAAGTTATTGGTTGATTCAGTATTTGTACAAAGGGGATTGGTTGTTGCATATCTACTTGATGTTTGATTGATATTCATGGATCCAGTCTGAAAATTTATGAAACATGGTCCCTGGAAGAAAAGAGAAGGTTGAAGCCTTCTGTAGGTCAACACCTACGTACTAGTACCTCAGCTAGTACAAGAGCTAAGGGGGTTGTAGCTCCCTTCCAAGAGAAGTTGGAGAATGAGAGAAGGTTGTAGCCTTCTGTAGGTAGCAACCTGCATATTGGTATATGACTGCACTAGTACAGAATCATTGTAAAAAGAAGTTTCTAATTAAAAGAAGATAGAGACGAATTGCAGCAGGTGGTTATCACCCACATTGGGTTTCCACCTTATATCTTGTGTTCTTATGTGTGATTGCCTATTCTGTTTTTCTATTCCTGGTTACTGTTCATATGATTTGATGCACAAATTAATGATCAACATCTGAAGAATAATCTAAATTACAAAGTCTGCTCATATACGCTTGTTTCCTTAACTGAAGTTGTGTACATACACGGTATTTACTAACTGAAGTAGCGTATACAAATCTGATTCTGAAATGAAAAATAATTGACCTGATAATACTGATTCACCCCCCCCTCTTAGTATTATTTCCAACAATTAGGAGTAGTACGAGTTTATAGAACACCAACGCGCAAGACAAAGGTTAAGAATGACGAGCGTGATCCAGCTACTGGTATGCAAAGGGGTAGGAAGCGAAGATCTAGAATAATTTTGGTTCATGGTAGTGGCGGTATGGGAAGCGCATGGATTTACGGATGATAACATCAAGAAAGCTACCTTAGTTAGTGCATCACAGGACTGAGCGTGACATGGTATATAAAGTACTAAAGCAATAACCCGAATGCGGGAACAATGAAGATCTGGACTGAATTAAAAAAAGAGTCTAGCTGGCCAAAATCTGAAATGCAGTCGATCATAGGGTTTTAGGAAATCATGATGATGCCTGGTGAAACTTTGTGGGATCTAGATCAGAGATTGAAAAGTACAATCCATGAGGCAAACATGACGTTGTCAGATGTATAGCACTACACGTGGTTTATGGCGTCACTAACGCCACATCTGAGGACGTCGTTGTCACAACAAAAGATCTCAACCCAAGCTGAGGCATTAGAGATAGTGACGAGTTTGCATGAAACTTCGTTACAGGATTTGAGGCTGGGAGTTCAACAAATCCATGTGTAGATAGAAAACGTATGTTTAGAAATGCAGAAGTTAAAACAAGAACCGTCACCTCACCCAGGAGCCCGGGAGAAAGTATGGTGTATAAAGTGTCGGAGCCAGGGTCATGTTAAAGGTCACTGTCGAGTTTTCGCAAGCTATGTGGTAGCGGGGGGACCAACGCCATTACGACCAAAGGTACAGGTAGGGCCATGCGCAACACCTACACTCTAGTGCGCGATATGTCAGGAGGGAGGAAAGCATGCCATGGACAATTATCATCTATTACACAAAATGAGACAACCCCCCCAGTGGCTATTTTGTAACTTTTGCAGATCGGTGGGCCACAAGGAATGAGACTACCATAGTTATCAACTATTGATAAGCCAGTCACCTACCTACATAATGCAGACTAAAGTGCGAGGTCAAGATCCATCTGCGGTAATATCGTGTAGTGAGTTCCAGGGACGTAGACAAGGACGAGGAGGAATGGGGCCAGGAAGGGGTCACGGCTAGCTCATCTATTACAACTGTGGAGGACTAGGTCACTATGCGTAGGACTATACTAATCCGACTAGAATATCATGCCCTTACTATGAAAAATTCGATCATGAACTGATAGATTACCCCACATTGATAGCACAGATTCGTGAGAAAAAGGCAGCAAAACCTACAACAACATAGAATGTCTAGATGATGAGGTCCGAACCATGCAAACAATATCCCAACCTAAATATGGTGCTTAGAAGTGTCACGGTCACAGGAGAGGGTAAGGGGGAACCAACCAAGGAGGACATAGGAATTCGCAAGGAGACAGGTCTGGAAGCTAGGAAGAGCTTCATGGTAGTCTCTACCCTAGGTAGTAGGGATCAATCCAAGCTAAGGGATCCCTCGATGTTGAATACCTTTTTAGAGACATCCATGAAATTTCTTCGCGATAATAGAGCGGTTAAGGGCTTGCAAGAATTGATAAATAGATGCACAGGGTCAAGTGAAACTCGTGTGATTCGAAAATTGGGAAAACATGCATGGCAGACTAGGTGGGAAATGCGTTAACAACACAAATTGGTGATTATGAGATGGACCAAATCATTCTAGACTTGGGCTCAAATGCAAATGTACTACATAGATAGACATGGGAGCGCATGGGCAAGCCCATGCTGCAATGGTCTCCTATTCAATTAAGGATGGCAAATCAACATAAGATCTTACCCATGGGAAGACTACAAGGGATTACAATAGATATAGAAGGTGCGAGCACCCGAATGGACTTCAAGGTAATCGAAATTGTGCATGAAAGTAGCCCTTACCCTGTGTTATTAGGAATAGACTGGGCCACTGACATGCATGGAGTTATTAATTTAAAGAAGCAGAAAATGATCTTTGAGAAGAGGTTGCTCCATGTAGTCATTTCATCAGAACCGGCTGAAGAACTGCATTACAATGAACCCATGCACAATGAAGGAAGTGATGATGAATTAGATTGTATTTACAAAATCACTGCACGACATCAAGTGAGGGACAATTTGATGGTGGAAGGAAGAATATCATGGGAGCATGCAGACTCCTACACTGAAGATTCAGACGAAGAAGATGAGCGATGGCATAACTGACTGAATGGGGTAACCATGTTAAACTGCAATACGGTGACTAAATCGTTGTGTTGCATTAAAGCTCAGGATCGTGAACTACTAATGTATGATGGGCTAACAGTAGTAGATGAATTCTTGATCAAATTTGAAAGCACAGTTCCAGAGCACCAACGGTTCGATGCATTGAAATGGGCATTGCACGCGACATGTGCACGTTGGTGGAGCACACATGAAGGAACCTTTGAAAATTGGTGCGACTATAGGTGCATGATGCAGATACGATTTGGGAGACCAGAACTCTGAATAACAAAGAAATATGATGGACGTGATGATCTGCACATGGACCTAACCAGATGGGTCCAAGATTATGGAGAAGAGCCTCAACAGGAGTGGGTACACTTATTTTATCATACCCTCGACATCATCCCAAGGAATTGGTATACTAAAACAGAGCTCCGACATGGTACAGGTGAATGAGATATCTTGCGCTAAGGGTTTCTATCAACTTTCCTCTTTGAGGATTAATTGATGGATACTGTGGACGACACATTGCAGATGGTAAAGGCCACTATCTACAAAATACCATCGGAACCAGAAGAAATCGAGTAGCCAAACTGGTCGCGACAGTTGAGCTAGGCCCTAGAATGTTACAATGTGCAGGTAGACGATGATGAGGATGACCATAGAAACATCAATATTCTAGAAATAGAGGGGAGTCGCGAGGTGCACAGACCAACAATCGAGGATCTAGACATCACTACACCACTGAAAACAAAACATTTAAACATTGAAACGGAGGAAGAGCCAAAGTATGCAATACTGGGAGACTATTGGGACGATGCCACGGTGGAAAAGGTGGTCGAGTTGCTTCGACAATATCAAGACTTATTCCGTACAAAAATCATGGAGTTAAAAGGAATCATCGGTGACCTAGGAATGATGAAGATAACCCTGAAGCTGGATGTGAAGCCAGTTAAGCAGCGACCTTACCGGTTGAATCCAAAATACAAAGTGAAGGTTCACGAAGAGTTGGATAAGATGCTTGCAGTGGGATAAGATGAAATGCTACTCAATCCACAGATGACACTGCAACCATTCAAGAAGTGCGTAATCGACTTCATGGGACCTATTGCACCTCAAGGGAAGATGAATATGCACTATATCATCAGCATAATAGAATATTTGACCCAGTAGGCAGAAGCACAGTTGGTTAGGGACTGCACGGCTACTACAGTGGTGAAATTTTTGTTCGAAAACATGTTGACATAGTTTGGATGTCCCAAAATTCTAATGAGCGACTAGGGAATGCATTTTCAGAATGAAATGATAAGTGCACTCACTGAGGAATTCCAGATATATCATCAATAGAGTACGCCATACCATCCGCAACCAAATGGGACTGTTGAAGTGTTCAACAAAATCTTGGAGACTGTGTTGACTAAGGTCTGTAATGTGTAGCAAAACGATTAGGACTTACACATCCTTGTTGTGTTATGGGATTACCAAACCACATGCAAGAAGTTGATGGGCCAGACACCTTTCTGGTTAGTCTATGGTAAGGAAGCCGCTATGCCCATAGAATATATTGTACCCAGTTTGCGAATCATGGCAATAACAGGCATGGCTAACCGTGGGGCTTTGGAGGAATGGTTTGTGCAACTAGAGGAACTTGAGGAGGAATGGCTTTTAGCCGAATTCCATCAGCAAGTAAAAAAACAGTAAGAAAAAGTGTGGCATGATTGACATATCAAGGTGCGTAGTTTCAAGGATAATGATCTAGTATTACTATATGATAGAAAGTTCGAGAAATTCCCTGGCAAGCTCTGAATGCATTGGTTGGGTCCCTATGTAGTCAAAGAAGTTACATATGGAGTCATGGTCTAGCTTGCTAAGCTCTATGGAGACCCATTCCTGGGAAGAGTAAATGGCAGTCACCTGAAGCTCTACATGGGTGGGTTGACCGCCTGACTAACCGATCGAAAGACAGTCTCACTGCTCCAGCTATTTGAAAGAAAGAACGGGACAATAAAGTAGTTTGGGGGGGAACTGCATGACCACTGGTGTCTGCGTGGATGTGGTCTGTCACAACGGTCACATTTGCATGGAATGGGAGGTGCTACTGTGTTTTCAAGTAAAGAGGTGACCATTGCTATCACTATTCATGGCAAGATGTCTGAGTTATGGAAAAAGGAAGTGAGCGGTGGGAAATTAAGAGACAAGGTACGAACCGGATCTAGAACAATCTGCTGTAGGCTCAATATGACAACACTGGAGAAGGCGGGAGCCAAAAAATTTGAATTTCAAAACACTTATAAATCACAGGGAGGCCTTCACCGAACAAGATGCACTTATAAGAACCTTAATCTATTGTGCTTTCTTGCCACTATGGAACTCTTTATTATCTGCGCTCAAGGAGTGAGGCTGAGTGTTGTGATATGGCCAAAGATGCTAGGTTTTCTGAAGAATACGATGTGGACAGCTGCGGGAACCACGCAGTGTTCAGCATTGATGGGAGGGGATGTGCCAGAAGTTTATAGACACGAGGCAGAACTGGTCCGAATGCCATCGCCTTACCCATGGGCTGGTTGGCAAACCATAAACGATAAAGGAAAAGTTGTGAATATGGAGCCAATTGGAGGAAGTGCAATTAACAAGTAATCTCTAGTGTATTTTGAAGATTGGGATCTCACGGACAACAACAATGGTCTTGCAAAATTGCAACACAAGTTGCAGTAGACAGTGCGAAGAGAAGATGCGAACTTAGAAATTGGTTGCGTTGGTACGAGGTGGTCCCATATGCAGCACCCCAGCTAGAGCTAAAATCCTATGAGGGGATGTTCTGTGTTAATCGAGTAGAGTAGAATCAACATTATTAGTTGCGAGACTTGGTAGAAACCACAAAGAAAGAGCTAGAAGAAGCGTTGCAAGAGATGAAGAAGGAGGAGTAGAATGAAGGACGTCACTCATGGGGAGGTGAACCGCAAAGCCTAGGTAGAACATCTCGCCGCACTAACAAGTGACTCGGGATGAGTCACGATAATTGTGTTGGGGTCCTGTTGGGTAGCCAAGGTCCCATGTAATATTTTTGGCGGCTTAGAGCCTATAACTTAGGATAAAAGTATTGTAAAAATTCTGAAATATGCGAAGTGCGAAATGTAATAGATCAAGTCAAAGGGTTGTTCTCCCAAGAAATAATATAAAAGAATAGGAAGTAAGTTGGCTTGCCCATGGTCCATGGACCATGGGAATGTATAAATAGAGCGAGGCTCTATGGGTAGAAAGTATATTTTCGTATGTACTTTTGGATCTCGAATGTAATGGGTTTTTGAAGAACGAAGTCTTGAAGCATCTGTAAGTCCAAGTCAAGGGTGTTGGTAGATAGATAGAGGTTCTACAGTTGTGTGCACAGAGGACTAGTAGAGTCTGTAGCTGTGTGCGCAGACCCCTGTAATGGAGTGCACAGGGTGGATCTGGATGTATTGGTGAAGAAAGTGAATAAGATAAGTTGATTTTGAAATTTTGTGTTAAATTTGAATTATTGCGGATCTATCTAATTTATGGTTGATATAACTGTTTGATCTACACGTGTATGCTTATGTTATGAGTTTATGTGAATCTATATCTTTTCTGGGTCCACGAACTGGTTATTTCTGTTAAATTCTTGCGTAAAGATGATAAAAAGTAGATCTAATCTATAAATAGCGCATTAATATGTTGTAAGGATTTTGCTGGATCTGGATCTATGCGAGGCCGAGTGGCAGGAAGCCACAGAATGGTGTGCAAACCTTGCACACAACATCAAGACATCCTAAGGGTGTGGAAACCTGGTTCCAGCACCCTCCCCTACTACCTTGGGTGAGACCTCAATCCGCGCTCAGTGGGCTATTGCCGAAAGGGCCGGTAGTTGTGGGATTTGTTTGGCTAAATAACTCTTCTATACCTGGGTTATGCCCATATAAGCCAACAAGAAGGAAGTGGAAGATTCTGTGGCTATATGCTTCGATTGTCAACAGGTAAAAGTAGAGTTTAAGAATCCATGTGGACTACTACAACTGATTCTGATTCCAAAGTGCAAGTGGGAGGTCATTTCCATGGATTTCACTATAGGTTTTCTAAAGACATATAGAGAACATGATTCTATCATGGTAGTTGTGGATAGGTTGACTAAGGTAGCACACTTCATTCCAGTGAAGTCTACATATTCAGCTAATGATGTAGCATAGGTATTCACCAGAGATATAGTTAGGTTGCATGGTGTACCAAAGAAGGTCGTATCAGAAAAGGATGCCAAGTTCACTTCTAGGCTCTGGAAAGAGTTAGTTGCAGGCTTGGGGAAAAATTTGATCTTTAGCACAACTTATCATCCACAGACATATGGACAGGTAGAGAGGGTCAATAGGATTTTAGAGGACATGTTGAGAATGTACATCATATATCAATAGTGAAAGTAGGAAAAGTATATTCCACTGGTTGAGTTCGCATACAACAATGGGTATTAGGAATGTTCGAGGATGAGTTTGTTTGAGGCATTCTATGGATGGAGTCGTAATACTCCCATTAGTTGGAGTGATCTAATGAAAAAAGTTTGATTGGAATAGACATGTTGGATGAGATGGAATAGGAAATCTAGGTAATCTAGAAGATTTTGAAGGTAGTGCAAGATAGAAACAAGAGTTATGTAGATTTGAACATGATGTTTAAGGAGTTTTAGGTTGGGGAACAAGTGTAATTTTGCATCAAGCCAAAGAGGAGATCCTTGAGAGGATTGGACCAATATCCTATCGACTTGTGCTGCCTATCATAGCGAAAGTCCATGACTTGTGCATGTGTCATTTCTTAAGAAGTAAGTTAAAGATGTTGATCATGTGATTGATTGGTCTGTATTGTAGGTAGAACTAGAAGGATAACTCTAGCCAGAACCTTAGTGCATTTTATAGAGAAAGACGATCATGCTTCGAAACCAAGCAATCAAGTAGAGTTAAAGTGCAATGGAAGCACTTTGGGCACGATGAAGATACATGGGATATGACAAATCAGATTTAGGCTATGTATCCTTCTCTATTTGTTGGTTGAGCAAATGTTTTTGGAATATGTTTTGGTGTGGTGTTTTGGTATATGTATATATGTATATGGATGTAAATACTGCCATGACCTATGTTATAAAGATCCAATAAACAATGTGGGTTTCATGTAATTATAGTTTTCATGTTGTTGTGTTTCCCATGTTGGTTTGCTTCTCAAGAGGTTGATCATTGTAAATACTACAATGAGCTAAGTTATAAAGCTCCATGGGGAATATATTTTTCTTTTTAGTGGTCTTGTTGGTTGTAGGTGTCATTTAAAAATGAGGATTGTGTTCCCCCAAGGGGGAGGGTTCTGTAATAGCCATGGTAAAAAATCCACGTAATAATGTTAATAAAGGAAAAATAATATCCATCGTCATGGGACACGTATTCAAAGTTGAATGTTGGGAAAAAACATAGTGATGGGATCACTTGTGACTAATTAATGGATTTGGAAATGGAGAAAGGAAGTGACACAGGCTTTGGAAAGGCATGATACATTTATTGACATTTTATTTATGAAATTAATGGAAATTAGGATAAAAGGAAGGTGAAAGGTCACATGTTGCATATGAGGAGGAAAATGAAGGAAAATAATGGAAAATTGAAGAAAATACAGGCCTCGTTAATAAATGTTCTTATGAGGAATAGTTTGTAGATTTTTTTCATTTCATTTTTGGAGCTCTCATTTTCTACTCTCTCTCTCATGCTCTTCAACACTTAGAGTTCTCTTGGAGCACTCTTGGAGGAGTGTGGCATACTTGGAGTTTTGGAGCAAGAAGTAAAAAGGAAGAGAAAGAAACTATAAGAGGACATTAGGAACAACAACTACTGCAGGTTTTGATTGCAAGTACCGAGTTGCATGCATGATTTCCTTTCTAGTGGTTGCATGCATGGCACATGCATGTCAGTTTGTGGTTGTGATATGTCATTGGCATGGAGGATTTCCTTGATTGATGGTGTATTTCCCTGGCCTTTCCATTCCTTGGATAGCCGTGGTGTTGTGGGTGTCTTTCCCTTTTTTTTTGGTTGTGCATTGAGTTACTTGATCCTTTAAGCCTTGTGTAGAAAGACGTTCTAGAAGTTGTGTAACAACTTCGTTTGAGTTACTAGTCCTAGAAGCCTTCGTTGGACAAACACTCTAGAAGGTTATGGTGGGTTGAGTTACTTGTCTTGGAAGTTCTGGTTGGACAAATTGTTTGGAATCTCGATAATAGTTGTGGACTGAGTTACTTGTCCTAGATTCCCTGGCTAGAATAAATGCTCTGGAGCCCTAGATAGCTTGGTTAGAGACCAATCTTGTGATGGTTACTGATGTTCAACCGTGAGTTGGAATCATTGTTTGATGGTTGAGGTGGTTTATCCTCTACAATCCATGATTTCTTTTTTTGAATGTTTTCCATGAGATCCTACATTCATGCTTGGAAAATGGCACAGGGGTGATTCACTGGAAGAAATATTTGGTTTAGCCAATCTATGTTCAGGTGGTACATGGAAGTCCTAGATCCGGTTTCATTTTTCTTATGTTAATAAGAGATTCTTTTCTCTTGTATTGATTGATAAATATACTTATTCATATGTGTTTTTTATGGCTATTATATCCTTGTTATCTCTGTTGGTTATATACTTGTTATGAGTATTTTATATGATAATGATGATGTACGAATCTCATCATGTTTTTATTTGCAAATAAATCAACATTCAGTATATGACCTAATAGATGATAGCACATATAATGTGATAAGGCATCAATTATTGTTAGTGATTCTCAGATAAGTATGAGACCCCTATGCTCATATCTATTGATATGATCTGTAGATTGCATATTTGTGGCATGATTGATGAAATCCTGTCAGGGCTAGTAGTGGTCAGATCAAGTATTTTTTCAATTATTTTCTTTAGTATACTTGTTTCAATGTTATTTTTGATTTATGTATGTTTGATGAAGTTCTAAGCAGTGGTCTGAGTCTTGGCGCTGAAAAGGTGGCACAGAATCTAGGGTTGTAGGCTTAAAACTAGGTGAAAACGTCCCTAGTCGTTAGCATGCCCTAGCTCTAGGAGGAACTAGAGGCTCATAGCCAGATGCATGCCCATGTCATGGGAGAGACTAAGGCTCTAGGTTAGTAAAATGTCAAGTTACCATAGGGGTTGGTCATCTGGAAAGGTTGGTTGCCTCCTGAAAGTTCTGTAATATATGTAGAAGGTAAGATTGGTTGTGTTTTGTCAGTTCCACTTCCTTAACTATACATGCAGAGTTGAATTACATCATAGTAGCCTCTTGTCACACATTTACCCCAACATACCAATCAACTTTTGTAAATGTGGGACGAGGTGGTTATAGGTCTTGAGTTATATTCATTGTAAAAGTAGGCCTCCCACTCAAAGAGAACTATAATTATTGGCTTCTTGTGATTTTAAAGTGAGCATGAGTATGCTCTCTCACATGGGAAATGTGTTGTCATGAGACATCAATATTTTTAGTTTGGTTATCAAGGAGTGAATTCTCTATTCATGGCAGGGACATTCAATTTTTAGGAAATGCAAAGGTTGAGTTTCCAAGAAACACCCCAGGAATTGAATTCTAAGGTAAATGCACCATAAATCCTAGAAAAGCATATGAAAAATCATTAAATTTTGTTTTGATGTAATATTTTTAATATAGTAGGGCACACATTTCAGGATGATATAAAATATTTGAGAGACTAGTGAAATATTATCTTTACAATGAACAAACTATCAAAGGTAAGAAATTCCAAATTGTGAGGACTATCAAGATTCATAAAATCATTACCAATTTTGGGATCATAAATAGCATGTAAGTGGCCATTGATAAACCTCCATTCCTACAAAATATCACATGTGACCCAAATCCTCATCTTAAATTCATTTTTTGGAGAAAAAATTATCTCATTCTTCACCTTCATCATAAAAATTTTGAATTCCACCTTCATCTTAGAATAGCTACCCATATACATAAAAATACCAATATACAAACTTATAATAGTAATATCATTAACTCTTTATTTTTAGTAAAGAGAAGCTTCACTCTTGCTGCTTCTAAAGCTATCGTATTCAAAATCTACACCAATTGTATAATACCACACTATTAGTGCTTTCTTGAAGTCATATAATCCTTCTGCAACTTTTACAATGTAGAATTGATGTTCTTTTCCTTACACTTCAAAACCTTTTGGTTTTTCCACATTAACTTCTTCTTAGTATCCATTAAAAAGGCATTTTCCATATCCATGTGATGTATTCTCCATTCCTTTAAGTTTCCAATGAAATCTCCACTCTAAATGTCACTTGTATTTCTACTAGTGCAAATGTGTCTTCATAATCAACTTGTCTTCATAAGCATCTTGTAGAACCATTTAGTACCAATATTTTTATAGCATATGGAAACTTTGTAAGCTCCTAAGTACCATTCTCATGAATAGAGTCTATTTTCTTACATTATTTCCACCATAACCTCATTAGAGCATGCATCATGAAAACATTATGATTCCAAATTATCCTTGGGAAGTAAACAAATATTTACTATCTCACATCCTGAATTGTTCTCATGTGCTTGACTTGTATTCCTTTGATAAATCTAACTTAATCTTCTTACCTTCCCTGTAGATCTTGAACTTGAAGTTGAGATTCCACTTGGAATTGAAGAACTATATGAGGAACTACTTAGTGGACTTATAGCATATAGAAATAAAATATTCATGGGGTTTTTAGTAAAAATATATCTACATCTCAATTTTTTACCAGAAACACCCATTTCATCAAAAATCAATTTTTTTAACACAACAATGCTATTAGTGAGAGGATTATACAACTTGTCAGTCTTGCTTTGTTCATTGTATACAATAAAAGTTAATGTCTCAATTTTTGTATATAATTTTTATCTATTTTGATTAGCTACGTGGACATAGGCTAAACAACTGAAAAACTTGAAATTATTAACAATATGATTTGTTTTGTAAGGTTCCATCATATCAATTACACTTAGAACACTTTGATTGAGAATGTAAAATGCTGTAGGAAGTACATCACACCAAAAATAATTGCTTTATTTGTTAATTTGTAATGTACTCCTTTCCATTTACACCTTTATACTATTTTTTCTTTAGTTGCTCCATTTTGTTGAGGTTTGTAAGTAGTGGATGTGGAGTACTAAAAAGGTATGTTTTTAATGATCATTTTAGTGGCTTTTCAGTAGGACTTATGAATCTTTTACATCATGAATGAGGAAAACAATAGAGAATTGTGGTAGAATACGTGGAATTAGTATGCAAAGACTTATCCGCTGATAATTGTCATTCTCCTGTGCAGGAAAGGGTAGAAACGAGGAGCTGCTGTTCCAAAGAAGAAGATAAGAACAGGGTAACTGCTGTCCCTTTGACGAAGGACCGAGTGCAGACAAGGTAAAGCAAGCTAAAGCAAACCATTCCGGAAAAGGAGGAAAAGGCACCAGCTCGGCGAAAGAGAAAGAAGTGATTAGGGATTAACAGTTTTGAGAACCCCCGATCCTGAGGGATCGCTTCTTTATTTATCTTATCACTTAGACATCTCCGCCGTTATCCTTATATAAAGGGACAACAATGTTAGTCTGGGGAGATGTTTTTATGTAACTTTTTGTTAAAGACTTAACTTTGATCATCGAGTCTCGTTGAACTTGGCTCATTGTACTTTTTGTTTTATGCATTAATATAAAATTGGTGATTATCTCATCTTCGCGTCTAGATTAGATTAAAGCGGTGTACCCTTGAGGCTAAGGGCCCGGCCCCGGAGGACACTTGCTTCTGTATCACTACGATTTGATTTCTGCGTGGTTTGCTTATTGTCACTAGTTGGTAATTTGATATGCTTTATAAGTTACATCACATGCTCTGCTAAGATTCGTTCATTAATCTTCTTTCCATTGATTCTGCATTATATTATCAATACTTTCAGAGTGGATGAAATCTTATTAGATTGAACTGAACAGTGTTATCCTTGTGTTATGAAGCTTCTATGCTAAGTATGTGTGTTAAGGTAATTATCTGAAAGGTGTGTTCTTTATGATTCAGAATTCATGCTGTTCCATTTGGAAACACAGTTATAATTACTGTTGATGATTGGGATTAAATTCAGATTACTTTCTTAGAATGTTATGTGTGTATGACTTTCACATGCTGTTCCATAATTGAGAGTTATTGTTGTTCCTTTAGTGGATTGCGTGATTTGCTTGGAGAATGAAAGATTGGAGTTTTGATTATGATAAGAGATTTTGAGTTGATAGGATAAAGTTTGATTGTTACTCGCGAGGTTTAGTTATAGTGATTGTTGTTCCATTTCAGAATTGTTGTTCCATTTTAAGCATTGCTATTCCTTTCTAGATTTACTGTTTAATTTCCTATTTGTCGTTCTATTTCTATCTGCCGTTTCATTTACTCGCATTTGGTGTGAGAGACGATCTGTGGCTGTAGTGAGCCTCTGCATTTACTGCCTTGCTCCTAGACCCGTGATCCATGCTCTAGTTTCCTTTCCATCAGTTTCCAAAGGGATGGACTACTGCTGTCGGACCCTTGATTGATATTTTGAGAGTGTGTGCTTTAGTCACTTAGTTATAGACAAGCATCAGTTTACTCTTGTATTTTGTAGGACGTTGTACTACTTGCATTACTTTGACAAATAGCCTCAGATTGAGTCACTCTTTGAAATAACCAAACATTCCAGGATTGACATATTAATGTGAGGTAATTAGAGGTGAAAGAGACCCTTTTTATAGCTCTACATTTTGGCGCCATTGCCGGGGAAAGAGTGTAGCCATTTTTTTTTTTCAGAGTAGTGTACGAACCTGCTAGGAAAGAGTTGGATTTTAAAAACGAAAGGTAAGAACCTGCGTACAGAGCAAGTAAAAGCCCTGCTCCATTGTCCGCTTTCCTAGCAGATTTGCTTTTGCTTTGATTGAATAGAATTTAGCAGTTTATTTGAGTGCATGACTAAGCAAAAAAAAAAAAAAAAAGAATATCAAGCCTCCATCCAAACCTGAAAAAGCTAAGGGGCCGGTGACCCTTGGCCAAACAACTTTCATAGACGAAATCTATAAGAAAACAGAATGTCAGCCATCAGTAGGTTTCAGGAAAACCATTTCTAAGCAGCCAACTAGTTCCCTTTAGGCCACAGGATCACCATCTGTAGCCTTTGCTGAGGTGCATAGTCAAACTGAAGAGTAGGACTTTCAGGAAATTGAAAATTCTACTCTAGAACTATTGCAGGAAGGGAATTTCAGTAACTTTTGTGAAGGAGAAGGAGAAACAGGGGAAACAGAGGAACCAAAATCTTCCATTAGAATAGATCAGCCATTAAACAACCTAGATAAGGGGAGTGCTGTGAAAATCATTGTTGAAGGAATTCAATCTCCTCAAACATCAGGCATTCCTCTTATCCCAGATAAAGGAAGTGCCATTAAAACTATCCCTGCTAAAATCGTTCCCTCTCAACCTAGGAATACCCTCCTAGATATCCCAGAAGGTTATTGGCACATATTTGATCCTATGGCTCAGAATCAGCCAAATACTCAAACCTCTACATTACAATATCCTATAGTGGATTCTGCAGCAAATGCACCCATGAAAGCTATCCCTCTTCAACATATCCCAACCTTTCACGGTCTTACATCAGAAGATCTGGATGCATTTTTATTCGAATTCGATGTGTTGTGTAGGGGATATGATTACACCATCGATCCCCAGAAATTGAAATTATTCCCCTCAACATTAAAAGGGGCTGCTCTAAGATGGTTTATGGGACTAGGTGGTGGGGTCATCAACAATTGGGATCAGATGAAAGAATCCTTCTTAAAAAAATATCACGATTATTGTAGGTCTAGAGAATTGAAAGATGAAATATTTCAAATGACAGCCAAACCAAACGAAACATTAGAGGAATATGTGGAACATTTTCAATATAATTTACAAAGATCTCTTTATGCATCACTACCTTTACCTGATAATGTGTTAAAAACTGCATTGATAAGGGGCATGAAGGAACAGTGGATCGAAACATTAAACATTATGGGAAAAGGGGATATTTATCAAGAGAATTTTGCTGACATTATTGATTTATGCATCAGGAGTTCGAGAGGCAGCACAAGAATAAAACCGGCAGAATATGATCGGTTTGCAAGAGACAATAAGATAGCAACAGAAGGAGTAACGCGTGTGGAGATTGGAAATTTATTAGAAAATTTTAAAACTGATATTCTAGGGACACTAACTACACAACTTGATATTATGCAGGCCAAGCAGAAGCAGATGGAGGCAGAACAGAATTTGGCAATCTTCTGCCCCTGCTGCAGAAAAAAACATAGCCACAAGGAGTGTCCACTAGATACAGTCCAAACATGTGCCATCTATACAAATGATCATCTTATGGAAAGCTGCCCCTCACTTCCTGGATTAAAGGCAGTATATAAGGAAGTAGAGGAAGAACCAGAATCAGTGTACTTGATCAACCAGCGCCGCTAGTGGCAGCAAAGACAATCTGGTATGTTTTCAGACCCAACCTCTTCTTTTCAACCTCCACAATATAACGCTCAACAATATAATATGTGGCAAAATCAGCCCCCACCCACATTCCCAAATTGGTCACCACCACCGTTTCCTTCTTCAAACCCATGGCTGAATCATCCAAATCAATCTAGTTGGCCGAATTTCCCTTATAATTCACCATATTGGCAAAATAGCCCATATCCTCCGCAATGGACTCCCCCTACTTCACAAGGTTCATCCTGGCAGACAAACTGGAAAAGACTGATGCAATAGCCAGTAGGAACTATTCCGCTCCCTCAACCTACTCTGCCAGCTCTACAACAAAATCCCCAGTCTAATTTGAGACCGCAACTCCCAGCCCAACCCAACCCCAATCCAAATAACAGACCGGTCCAATCTCTTCAAATCATTGAATCACCAGAAATAGGACTTGATCTACGGGAGTGTAATGATCTTCAATTACGATCTGGACGTATCATTCAAAATGAGGGAGATAAAACAGTTCATAATGAAGATCAGTTAGTAAGAGAGCATCAATTGCAACGAGAGGATGTAAATAATCAACAGTCTCATAATCAAGCAACCACATCCTCTCCCCCATTCCCAAAACGATTATTCATACCTCGACCTTTACTGTACCCTGACTTTGACATTCTGGGGGAATTACAAAATTTGTACATAAAAATCCTGTTCCTCCAAGCCATTCAAGACATTGCTATACATGCAAAAACCATTAAAGAATTGTGCATAAAGAAACGAAGGAGGAATATAACAACTAATCCAAGAGTCCAAGTAGTCGGTACTTTATCTGATCTCTTATTTGGGAAAGAAACACCTATCAAATATGAAGACCCAAGAAATCCAATTGTAACTGTTCAAATTTACTGTCAGACCTTGTCTAATGCCTTAGTTGATCTAGGAGCTGCAATCAATATTTTAACAACCACCACTTGTCAAAAACTCGGCATTACATCTGTAGAACCTACCTCTACTTTGTTAGAATTAGCTGACCGATCTGTGATTAGACAAAAAGGTACTCTACACGATGTCATGGTCTCTGTAGACTCCTGGGAATATCCGACCGATTTCCTGATAATTAATCCAAAAACCCGACTTGATGGACACCCGCTAATCCTAGGAAGGCCTTGGCTTGCCACCGCCGATGCTTACATTGGTTGCCGGCAAGGAAACATGACCATAACTAAAGGACCCGATATTAAGAATTTGGTTCTATACCCTCCAGCGCAGCCAAGTCTCACAATAATTAAAACTAACAAGTATCCTGTATCATACTTTACTGACAACATTAGATCTCCATTGACGTTGCAAGAGGCACTTGATTTTAAAGATCAAACAGAAGATGATGCCATTAATAATTTCATCAGTCAAACTGAAGTTGAATCCTGCACACAATGTCACATGATAGAAGCAGCATTTGATAATGAATTAGAGGAAGATCCTCTGAAAGACACACATGATCAAACAATACCTGTTACTTATGTCGCAAATAATAAAATTGTGGAAATTGAACTAGGAAAAACTTTAAATATCAATGCCAACCTCACATCTGAACAAGAAACTAAGCTCATCCATGTATTAAGAAAATATCAACTGGCATTTGCATGGGATTACCCTGATATGAAAGGAATCGACCCACATTTGTGTACACACCACATTTATATAGAAAAAGATGCTAGACCTGTCTGTCAACCGCAGAGAAGACTCAATCCTCATTTAAAAGATGTGGTTAAAGCAGAGCTTTAGAAACTGTTAGATGTTAATTTTATTTATCCTATTTCTGACAGTAAATGTGTCTCTCCACTTGTGGTCGTACCAAAAAAGAATGGGAAATGGAGAATTTGTGTGGATTACAGGGAACTCAGTAAAGCAACACAAAAAGACCACTTTCCACTCCCATTCATAGACCAAGTGCTAGATACATTGGCGGGGAAAAAATTCTTTTCCTTCCTGGATGGCTTCAGTGGATACAATCAGATTCAGATTGCCCCTGAAGACCAGGACAAAACAACTTTCACTTGTCCTTGGGGGACATTTGCCTACCGAATCCTACCATTTGGCCTATGTAATGCTCCCGCCACATTCCAAAGGGCTATCCTTAGCATTTTTGCAGATTTAATAAATGATGGACTTGAAGTGTATATGGATGACTTTACACCCTATGCAGATGATTTTGATCCAGCACTAAATACCCTAGAAAAAGTCCTACAATGCTGTATAGCTACCAGGCTCTGCTTAAGTCAAGAAAAATGTTACATGATGATGACTGAAGGACTTATTCTAGGAAACTATATTTTAGCAGCCGACATTCAGGTAGACCCGTCCAAAATCCAAATACTTTTGCTTATTCCCACTCCTACTACTCAAACAGAGGTACGCAACTTTCTTGGATTTTCTGGATATTATAGACGATTTATAGAACATTATTCACATATTGCTGCACCTTTATATGCACTAACTGGTAACGTTGATTTTCTTTGGATAGACAAATGTGAACGTGCTTTCAAGGATTTAAAGAAGCTTGTATCTACAGTCCCAGTCCTGCGAGGACCAAACTGGGACCTGCCATTTCAAATATCAGTTGATGCCTCAGATACAGCCATTGGCGCAGTCCTTGGGCAGGAAGAAGATAAAAAACCATATGCTATCTATTATATCAGCAAAAATTTATCCCCTACTGAATTAAATTACACTGTTACTGAAAAGGAATTCCTAGCTGTAATACATGCTGTCAATAAATTTAGACATTATATTACAGGTTATCCTGTTATTTTGTATACGGATCATTCCACCATAAAATACTTAGCAAATAAGCCTGTCACAAATGCCAAAATAACTAGATGGTTGATTTTATTGCAGGAAGTTGATATCACAATCAAGGACCGGCCTGGCAAAGAGAACCCTGTAGCCGATTTTCTCTCAAGAATGCCAAAGCCAGTTGATGCAGCAGTAGTTGAAGATCAATTTCCGGACGAACATCTGTTTGTTGTTGCCATTCGAACACCCTGGTATGCCGATGTTGCCAATTACCTTGCAGTAGGTAAACTACCAAAACACTTAACCCCTAATGAGTGAAAACAGATTGTTCAGAAGAGTACTCGATTTTCCTGGATTGGGTGCTATTTGTTTCATACAGGGGCAGACATGCATATTAGGATATGTATTCGAGAAGATGAAATCTTTGACATCCTAAAAGCCTATCATGATGGACCATGTGGGGTGCACTTCGCTGAGCGTAGAACAGGACACAAAGTATTACAGACAGGATATTACTGGCCCACGATTTTCAGAGATGCAAAGAAATTTGTCCAAGCCTGTGACAGCTGCTAGCGAGCAGGACATCCTGGTCAAGTTGATGAGATGCCCCTTAAACCTCAATTAGTCATCGAACCATTTGAGTGATGGGCTCTTGATTTCATTGGACCCATCAACCCCTCATCAAATCAGAGAACATATATCTTGGTGGCAACAGAATATGTCACCAAGTGGGTTGAAGCAGAAGCATTGCCAAGGGCCACAGAGGACTCTGTCATACAGTTCCTCTTCCATCTATTTGTACGTTATGGCCTTCCAAGGGAAATAATCACAGACGGAGGACCACAATTTGCTGGCCATAGATTAGCAACAACACTTAATAATTATCATGTCCAGCACAAAATTACTACTCCATATCACCCACAGGCGAACGGACAAGTAGAAAGCAGCAATAAGATAATAGAATCGATCCTAACAAAAACCATTGCCTCACATAGGCGTGATTGGGCTGCCCAACTACCTAAAGCACTTTGGGCCTATAGAACAACATGGAGAAGCACCACTGGTTACTCACCTTATCAATTAGTGTTTGGAAAACAACCCATTTTCCCTATAGAGTTTGAAATACAAACATTACGAACAACACAGGAAGTCGGATTAGATTTAACTGAGGCACAGATTAATCGACTACAACAGATCAATGAATTGGACGAAATTAGGCTCTCCGCCCTACAAAATACAGCATTGATTCAACAGCAGCGAGCTAAATGGCATGATGCCCTCATTAAAAACAAAGTCTTCCATGAGGGAGACTGGGTCCTATTATATGACTCTCAGTTTCAGGATTTCCCTGGGAAACTCCAGACTCATTGGTTAGGACCATACGAAATCGAGAAGGTACATGACAATGGGACCATCACTTTAACTACCATTGACGGGTCTGGATATACCTTCAAAGTGAATGGCCACCAAGTTTTTCTCTATCGTAAACCACTCACTCGGGAATCCTTTTGCCAACAGCTACAGAGAGACGCTGATATGGAGATATTAGGAGAGGAAGAGAAATCTTCCTCACCTGTAATTCATTAAGCAATTCATTTCTTTTCACAATTTGTACATAATCTCTTTTTTTTCAAACTTGTTGTGCATACATAGATTTCAATTTTTCTGCCGTTCCTGAAACGAATGGCATTTGCATGTTTCTGTTGTTCCTTTTCAAAAGGAACAACACTTTTTGATTTTCTGTTGTTCCTTTTCAAAAGGAACAGCACTTGTTGATTTTCTGCTGTTCCTTTTCAAAAGGAACAACACTTTTTGATTTTTTGCTATTCCTTTTCAAAAGGAACAACACTTTTTGATTTTCTGTTGTTCCTTTTCAAAAGGAACAACACTTGTTGATTTTCTGCTGTTCCTTTTCAAAAGGAACAACACTTTTTGATTTTCTGGTGTTCCTTTTCAAAAGGAACAACACTTTTTGATTTTCTGATGTTCCTTTTCAAAAGGAACAACACTTGTTGATTTTTTTCTGTTGTTCCTTTTCAAAAGGAACAGCACGTTTTGATTTTCTGCTGTTCCTTTTCAAAAGGAACATCACATTTTGATTTTCTGCTGTTCCTTTTCAAAAGGAACAACACGTTTTGATTTTCTGCTATTCCTTTTCAAAAGGAACAGCACATTTTCATTTTCTGCTGTTCCTTTTCAAAAGGAACAGCACGTTTTGATTTTCTGTTGTTCCTTTTCAAAAGGAACAACACATTTTTATTTTTGTTGTTCCTTTTTCAATAAGAACGGCATTGCTATGTTCTGTTGTTTCTTTTCCAAAAGGAACGACATTTGCACTTTTCAAACTTATGCTCCTTTATTCATCTAGTATACTTCTTCTCTCTTTGTGACATAGCTAACCTCTTGCTGGTCCAAATAAGGATGCTTGTTGCCCCTATTCTTTCAAAGTCTTTTAGAGACAAGCGATGCACTTATGCAATGAATTCAAAATCACAACACACTGAAATCAGGCAATTATAAATCGCTATCTTTATAAAGCTATGTATTGGTAGAGGACAGGAGGAAGGATGTACTTATCTTTTGTTATCATTGTCTTACTAATCTTGCCCTGATTGGTTATTTTTTTTATCATGCCATTCTTTTCTTTGATTTTGTTCAGGAATAAGAGCAAAGGCTTTATATCCTCCTATTGAGATGATAAGACTTCTTCCACCATTCCTACTCTTAAGGAGTGTTGAACCACCCTTTGTGGATATATAAGGAATAGTGCTTTATCAAAAAAAAGAGAAAGAAAAAGCAAATGAATTATAAATTGTCAAATGCAGGATAGGGGGCCTCATCAAGAGCCAGCCTACCATGATCATGAGGATGGAAGTGAAGTGGCATTCCCATTATGGCCACCGCACCAGGGATATGGTCCAAAAGGTATAGTAAAAAAAAATAAAAAAAAAATATATTCTTGGAACAGGAGGTCTCATCACGAGTCGGCCTGCCAACTTTTCGCCCCCTCCTCATGAATGGCATTATGGCTACCTAGTTACCAAGCCAGCATAATGGCCTACATTTTGACATCACATTCCTTAATATGCACATAAAGGATCATGGTTCCGTGGGTGAAATAAACAACTCTGCCAAGGTTATGGACACCTGTCGGCAGCAGAGCACTGTTAATGGTATCGAGGTCACATTAATTACACCAATAGGCAGGATACTAATACTCTTTTGTTTCTTATATCCTAGGCATTAATCATACATTATCTCCCGACTTATATACCGCATGGACATTTATTACACCAATCATGGCAAAGGAGGTGACAATGACCACTTGAGATTTGGCAAGTATGACAAACGTCCTATCCATGGCCTCACATCGTATCACAGCAGCCTCTTACGTAATATGCGACCTAACTTTACACCTCGATTTTGGCAAACCGTTGTTTTTCTAAACATGGCATATTTTCATACGCTATTCCTTTATGACTTGGTTATAGATCGGGGTGCCGCTCCTTTCTTTGACGGCTGGGGCAGCCTATCGCATTGCGGGGGGGAGGTTCACCTCATGATTCCCCGGGTTATGTGTCAGCTCACTATTCAGGAAAGATAGCATACCAGGAAATGGCACGGTTTAACGACATGACATTTCTATTTTTTCTATACAAGTTGCTGTTCATAACTCATTTCTGTTGCATACTCTGTGTTTTTTTTTTCCAAATCCGACGATGATTACTCTCTCCGTGTTTCAAACAGCACAAGCAGCTGTTGTTCCATTGTGAAACCACAGTGAAACCATGGGAGGCAGGGCAGTTCGAAGCGAACCACAAAAGTTGACAGTCTCCACTGCTGCTCGGGAGATCCTGGAAAGAGCAGGGTGGCTAACTTATCTCAGTTGCCTGAAGGAGTCTAATGAAACAGTAGCAATGGAATTTCTGCAGAACCTGTAGGAGGGTCACTCCACAGTACGAGGGAAGTGAATAACAGTCACCGATGATATAATTGCCGAAGTCTCGGGACTACCAGCCACCAGACCTGTATGGACATTGAAGAAGGAAAGACTCCAGAAGATCATGGAAATTTTCCAGGACGAAGGCCAGAGCTTAACAGTTAAAGGGAAGGGAGTCCTGCCAGCAACGCTAGGAGAATCCTGGGCATAACTAGCAAGAACAGTGCAAAGCTACATCACCTGTGAGGGGAGAAAAGACGTGGTAAGGCCACAACACCTTAAACTCTTAGCTGTTTTAAAACAGAAATGCTCTGTAAACCTTCCTGCACTTTTGAATTCTTTACTCCATGACGCTGCACGAAGCCTGAAAAAGGCACAGCATGTAGAATCAGTTGTCAGCCACCATGGATTAATCCGACTAATAGTTAGTCATAGTCTCACCCAGCAGCAAAGCAGCTGGAAAGAATTAATTGCAATAACTGAGGGGAGAGCGACAGCACCTTCCCCAAAACGTAAACATACTCTAAGCACACCATAACGTCCGGAAAAATGCAGAGAATTAAGAAAGCAAAAATCTGTTGCAAGCACATCCGAACAACCAGAAACCCGCCAGGAATCAGCAAAGCGTAAGCATGACACTGAGACACCGGAACAGCCAGAGAAACGTAGAAAATCAGTTCGGTTAGCCCGAATAAGAGGAAGGCTGGAAAAACTCTAGGAAAGCACGAGCCAGCCAGTGGTAATTGAGGATGAACAACCCGCATGACCAGAAATAGAAGAAGAACAAGTTGAAGGAGAAAAGGAAGGGGAGGCCGAGAAGGCTAAGCGATCCGAAGAAGAAAACGATGAAGTAGCTGAGCCTCCTGAGACAGAAGCCGAGCCCCCTGAGACAGAAGTTGAACATCCTGAGATAGAAGCCGAAAACCCTGAAATGGAAATTGAGCATCCTTAGGCAGAAGATGGACAATCCAGGCAGGAGGAGGAAATGGAACAGTAGGTAGGTAGACCACCACAGGACCCAGTGGGAGAAGAGGAATTGGCCACAATCTTGGCCAATATGGGTGAGTATGGCCAACCTTCCACTCCACCATACCTCCGCGACAAACCCCAGGAAGAAGATGCACCTGAAAAACCACATGCAGAAGAGGTAGAAGAAGGAAATCTGCCCGTTCATGATGAAAAAGAGATAGGAGATACTGAGAGGGAACAATTTGTTCCCACCGCACCAGAAGAAATTACAGAAGAAGTGAGAATAGAAAGCGAAGTCACGGAATCAGCTAGGGTTCTTACTCCGGAACAGCCAGCACAAAATAATGGAGAAGTACCCCAGGAGAAAGATCAAGAGACTAGTCACGGCCTAGAACACAGCAAAAAGCCTGTTGTTCCTTCTAACAAAACATTGGAAATTAGACAATTACGAAAGGAAAAGCGGAGGTTATTGAGCATAATAGCCGAGCTACACCAACAGATCAGGATTCTGAAAGCAAGGCAGAGGTAAAGGAAGACTGTCAGTAAGAAAAAGATGACCACTGCAGTAAGAAACCACAGGATAAAACGGCGGAGGACTAAAAATCGCTCTGTTGATCAAAACCCTGCCAAAAATCCAACTGCTATTCCAATTGAAGCTGAAGGCCCAGCTGCTGTTCCAAATGAAGCCGAAGGCCCAGCTGTTGTTCCAAATGAAGCCGAAGGACCAGCTGACATTCCAAATCAAGCTGAAGGCCCAACTGCTATTCCAAATGAAGCTGAAAGTTCAGCTGCTGTCCCAAATGAAGCTGAGGGACAGACTGCTGTTCCATTTGAAAAGGAATAGCTGCCAGCCGGTATTCGTGTTAAAAAAGAAAAAGACAACAAGTAGATTCAAATGGAGGCACCACCCTCAGGGGTGATAAGGGTTTTGAACTCAAAGCAACGAAATAAGAAAGTTCAGGTAAAACTCCCGGCCTCCACTGATGTATGGAAAAGAGATCCAAAGACAAGGATCCTACACAAAGGATTGAAAGAGGCTCAGCAAGAGATGGAGAGGCTTAGAGAGCAGACAGTCCCTCGTGAGAAGTATGAAGAACTCCAACAACAACTACGGAATGTCAATCAATCTGAAAGCCAGGCCTTTGAAGGGTGGCAAAAGGAACAGGAGAAAGTTGCAAAGGTAACTCGTAGGTTAGATACTGTTATCAAACAGATGGATACCTTGTGTTCTTTATACAATGACGTTTTAACATGTAGGGCCCCTGCCAAAAACTATGCTTTGTTTTTATTGGAACGATACTTGCAATTAAAGATAAAGGTTGTTAAAGCAGGTGCCCCGATACAAATTAATACTGTCAATGACTTTATAGATTGTTGTAAACATTATGGAGTGAAGGTCCAGAGATTGCTATGTGAATTCTATTTGCATAACCTCGTGCTAGATCAGGAAACTGAGTTGAACCCTGGCTCTTTTGTTGGGAACATTCAATTGCAAGCATTCATCTCATTCGGGGTCAATCAGATTAAATGGCTCAAAGCCTATAACACTTTTCAGAGACAGGAAAATGGCCTAGACTTGTGGGTAAGGGCTGAGCCTAGGGACCCAGCACAGCTATGGAGAGCACATAGAAACCTTATGAGAACTCCGGGTGTCATTGAAACATTAGGACCCATGCATGAGGCACTCATTCGACAAATTTTAGAATATTTTCTTTCTATCAAAGACCTCGCCATTGATGCAGCCAAATTCCGGTACCGAACCTCTAATCCAAACATCCAGCTCAGGGAGCCATTTAAGTATGAGAATTTTCAGTTACCCGCCAATCGTTTGAACCTCTATGGAGAAAGCATCTTGAGGGTAGGACCATCTTGGTTAGGATATAGATTCCGCAGTCCAATTATCTGGCATCCTGCACCTGGATATCAAGCCCTATATGAGATGCCTGAGGGTCAAACAGGCCAGTTCTTTGACTACCTAGTCACTCACCATGGCTGTAGGCCTCCACATGAGATTCCTTTTCCAGCCTACTCTCTCACTGCTTTGCATGTCAACTACAACGTTTTCATGAGGGCATGAAACAAGGTAAGCAGGGGGGTGTGTGGAGTACTAAAAAGGTATGTTTTTAATGATCATTTTAGTGGCTTTTCAGTAGGACTTATGAATCTTTTACATCATGAATGAGGAAAACAATAGAGAATTGTGGTAGAATACGTGGAATTAGTATGCAAAGACTTATCCGTTGATAATTGTCATTCTCCTGTGCAGGAAAGGGTAGAAACGAGGAGCTGCTGTTCCAAAGAAGAAGATAAGAACAGGGTAACTGTTGTCCCTTTGACGAAGGACCAAGTGCAGACAAGGCAAAGCAAGCTGAAGCAAACCGGTCCGGAAAAGGAGGAAAAGGCACCAGCTCGGCGGAAGAGAAAGAAGTGATTAGGGATTAACAGTTTTGTGAATCCCTCAGGATCTTCGATCCTGAGGGATCACTGCTTTATTTATCTTATCACTTAGACATCTCTACCGTTATCCTTATATAAAGGGACAACACTGTTAGTCTGGGGAGATGTTTTTATGTAACTTTTTGTTAAATACTTAACTTTGATCATCGAGTCTCGTTGAACTTGGCTCATTGTACTTTATGTTTTATGCATTAATATAAACTTGGTGATTATCTCATCTTCGCGTTTGGATTAGCTTAAAGCGGTGTACCCTTGAGGCTAAGGGCCCGGCCCTGGAGGACACTTACTTCTGTATCACTACGATTTGATTTCTGCGTGGTTTGCTTATCGTCACTAGTTGGTAATCTGATATGCTTTATAAGTTACATCACATGCTCTGCTAAGATTCGTTCATTAATGTTCTTTCCATTGACTCTGCATTATATTATGAATACTTTCAGAGTGGATGAAATCTTATTAGATTCAATTGAACAGTGTTATCCTTTTGTTATGAAGCTTCTATGCTAAGTATGTGTGTTAAGGTAATTATCTAAAAGGTGTGTTCTTTATGATTCAGAATTCATGCTATTCCATTTGGAAACATAGTTATAATTCCTGTTGATGATTGGGATTAAATTCAGAGTACTTTCTTAGAATTTTATGTGTGTATGACTTTCACATACTGTTCCATAATTGAGAGTTATTGCTATTCCTTTAGTGGATTGCATGATTTTCTTGGAGAATGAAAGATTGGAGTTTTGATTACGATAAGAGCTTTTGAGTTGATAGGATAAAGTTTGATTGTTACTCGTGAGGTTTAGTTATAGTGATTGATGTTCCATTTCAGAATTGCTATTCCATTTTAAGCATTGCTGTTCCTTTCTAGATTTACTGTTTAATTTCCTATTTGTCGTTCTATTTCTATCTGCCATTTCATTTACTCGCATTTGGTGTGAGAGACGATCTGTGGCTGTAGTGAGCCTCTACATTTACTGCCTTGCTCCCAGACCCGTGATCCATGCTCTAGTTTCCTTTCCATCAGTTTCCAAAGGGATGGACTACTGCTGTCGGACCCTTGACTGATATTTTGAGAGTGTGTGCTTTAGTCACTTAGTTATAGACAAGCATCAGTTTACTCTTGTATTTTGTAGGACGCTGTACTGCTTGCATTACTCTGACAAATAGCCTCAGATTGAGTCACTCTTTGAAATAACCAAACGTTCCCGAATTGACATATTAATGTGAGGTAATTAGAGGTGAAAGAGACCCTTTTTATAGCTCTACAGTGGAGAGTTGTCTCTTAATGTCATTGATATCAGAACATTTCTAAAAATATCTTGAACAATATTGTCCTATACAATCATCTATTAAACATTTGATTTTGCAACATCTTTCATTTCCCATTAAAACTTTAAACCTACTGAATGTGTTAAGGATGTCATCCCTAGTCTTCAAAAAGCAAACACAACACTTTAGTGAAAAGAATAAACCTAAAACTTTTGTGAGTAATCATTAATAAAATTAATGAAATATGATGAATTTTCCAAACTCTTGGCCTGCATAGGAGAAAAAATGTCAAAGTTATTTAACCAAAGTGGATAATGGACACTCAATGCATTTCCTTTTCAAAATTTCTCTTGCATGTTTTCCTTTAGTGCATCCTTCACATACCTCCCTGTGTTCTAGAACCTTAGGAAAACCATAAGCTAATGATTTTCATTTTAGAAGATTCCAATTATTAAATTCAAATGTCTATACTTGATATGCCACAACCAATTTTTTCCCTCATAAGCCATATACTTTTGTTATGTTCTCCAAAATTCAATGGGAACATCATATTCCCTAACATAGGAACAATAGTAATCATCCTATTGCCTCGATTCTTATCATAAATTGTATGTTATTATTTTTCAAACTCCACCTTATAATTATTTAAGACTTTTCATACCTTCTTCAATATAAATTTACCTAGCTCCTTCTATGCCATCCTCTAATTTTTTATCATCACCAAACATGAACCTGGATTTGTAACTTTCCATTTATTATAAATAAAATATCCTTGTTTCCTCACATGTGGTTAGAATCCCCTAAATTTAAATACCAAACACATTTATTACTATCTTTAACTTTGTCATAAGATAAAATCAAATAACAGTATTTAAATTTACAATCCCCCAAAGTTGCCATACTTATTACAATATCTCTCTTTTCAAATGTGTCTCTCATTCCATCGCTTGAACCATTTCTTCCTCTATTTTGCCATGAATAATTGTGATTTTGACCTCTATATTGGCCTTGATTGTTTTTGGTTCTAGTGTGAGTATCTTCATTCATTGTAACTATAATTTGGAGGAAGAAGCTTTGTCATCTCTTTTTCCAAAGGAATCATTCAATATTTCATCATGGGACATAAGGAATCTAACTATTTGATGAAATTGAGGTAGGGAAAAATCCTTCTTCAATGATTATGACAACATGGTTCCACATTCGTTTTAGAGACCAAAACACCTTTTTAATCATAAACTCTTTGTTCACATTTTCTCTAGTAGTAAACATCTTATTCACCACATCTTTTCCTCTCACATAATAGTTACTCACATTTCCAATTTTTTTGGATATTCAAAATTTCTTGTTTCCTTTTCAACATTTGTAGTTTGATGACATTTACTTGATCAATTCCTTGGTGAACTTCTTGTAGAGTCTCCGAGAATCCTAAATTATCTTCTTGTTGAATCTCATGGCCATCATGAATTGTCTTTGTACCTACAATTCTTGGAAATAGGATCTTATATAGATATATTTGAATGTCAAATAAATTTTGTGTATTCTTCTTTTTAGCCTGCTTCTTAGGTGCTCTATCTTTGGATGGAAGAGTGTTCCAATGATATGGCTCCTCATAACATTTTTCCACTGGAAAAATTCGTAACATTTCATTAATATGAAAAGATTACATATGTAGATGCTTAACGCATATGCCATGTTCATTGATTCTCTGTACATCTTTCTGTGCTGTTTTGGTTCTGCTCAAAATGCTATGTAGGCTGTATAGTGTTTGATGCCTCTTTTGGCATCCTTCAATTCTATTACAAAAAAGATTTATACATATAACTGTCATATATAAAGCTACTGTATAAACTGCTATTAAATTAAGATGCGTGTAGACCCGCTGTAGGGTATGCCGGGTCTATATATGGTCGGTGATAGAACTTTTGTTCCTGCTGATTCCAAAACTCGGTTATCTCCCAGAATCCTTGCTCCATCAGCGCGGCCTCCTTGGAAAATTTGTCAACATCCTGGTTATGTTCCCTGTAGATATGAGACAATGATGTGCTTAAAAGCCTCTTTGAGCTGATAGACTTCATCAAGAATGACTCTGAGTGTGTGCGAGTGACATATAGAAATTTTATTGAACCAATTGATGATAATCTGTGAATCTCCGAAAATGTTGACGCTAGTGCAATGATGGCTTAATGCAAAGTGCAGCAGATGTCGCAGGGTTATGAGCTCAGTAAAGTTGTTCGTTCCTGTACCCAAACCCGCTTTTATGGTGTAGGAGTGGTTTTCAGTTTTATGCAGTATGAAGCCTCCCCCACAGCTTTGATCATTTGCAGCTCCGTCAAAAAAAGCCCACGGGGTACCCTGATCGATGATGGGAGGAGGGTTTGTTCTGTGCACTTTAGGGGGAGGCGGATCAGGAAGCTCGTTGAATGCTGTGATGATGCCAGCTTCTATAAGGGGCCATTGGATCATCCTCTCTTCGAAAATCGATTTGTTCCTAGCCTTCCAAATGGTCCAATTGACTATGATGGGTAGATTCACTGCTTTCGAACCCTTATTCAGATTGCCCCATTCTATCCAGGCGTTTATTAGGTCAGTACCGCTCCATTCCCCTGAGAAATGTGTGAATGGTTTTATGTTTTTCCATACTTGCTGTACTGGGGTGCATCTCAAGAACAAGTGTTCTGTTGATTCACTATCGGATTTGCACAGTACACATCTCGTCGGGCCATATATGGCACGGCGCATGAGGTATTCTCCTGTGGGAATTTTGTTCCTGAGAACACACCAAGTGAAAAGTTTCGATCGTGGCGAGGCTGTAAGCTTCCATATGTTCTGCCACCATCTTTCCAATACCTCTGGTTTCCTCTGTTTGATGATCTGAGTATAACCCTCCTTTGGTGTATATATCCCGCTTTCTGCCTAATGCCAAATAAGTTCGTCTGGTCCCTCCATAATTCTGATGTGGGATTCTAACAGGGCTGCACAGTATTCATGCCAGGTTGTATGCCATCTTTGAGGGAGGTTTAGTTGGCTGGCTGTCTTCCAAGCCTGATGGAAGATATCAGATTGCTCATGATCTGCAATCTGTGCAATCACCCTAGTGCCATGAGATGTAAGGTATTCAACCAGCGCTTGTGGAAGCAGATGTCTCCCCCCACAACCACTCCATGGGTCTAAACCTATACGAGCTCTGTTTCCATTCCTTATTCGCCATACAATGTTGTTCCTGATGAGCGGGAATGAGTGAAGGAGAGATTTCCATATTGAAGAGATGCCGATTTTGTTCCATGTAGGGAGCCTGGCCCATTTGATGATGTTGAGGGGCCAAATATATTTGTGGTAGGAGATATTTGTCCATAGGCTGTGAGAGGTCAGCAGGGCCCAACCCATTTTTGCTGCCAGGGCACTAGCAAAAGAGGTGAGATCCTTCAATCCCCAGCCACCCCATTTCTTGGGAAGGGCAATCTTGCTCCAGCCAATCCGTGCAAATGTGTGCTTTTCTTTGTTGCCCGCCCAAAGGTATCTGTTACAGAGTTGCTGGAGCTTTGTGAGGATATTTCGAGGGATCCATGCGAGTGCCATCCAAAAGACCGAGGTTGCTTCCAAAACTGATTTGATCAATGTTAATCTTCCTGCTCTGGATAGATATCTAAAGCTCCAACAGGATATCCTCTTTTCCACTTTGGAGACCAGCCAGACCCAATCCGCGATCTTTTGGTTTGTGGGTTTTAGCCAGTAGCCAAGATATTTTAACCCCCTGTCCAGGGGCTGTGTGGAGTAAGGGAATGCTTGGCTGGCTGTGAAGGATTCATTCACAGTAGTACCAACCAATGTAATGGTAGACTTATCCTTGTTGACCTCCATCCCAGTGGCATGTGCAAATAGCTTAAGTATCCTGTTGAAAGTGGATGTATCTTGAATGCTGCCATCTAGAAGGATAAGGACATCATCAACGAACAGCAGATGTGTAAGAAAACACTCCTCTGATATTTTGAGACCCCTGATAGTTCCATTCCTTTTGGCTGTAATAATGAGGCGGCTGAGGGCTTCCATGACCAGGAGAAAAAGGAGGGGAGAGAGTGGACAGCCTTGTCGTAGCCCTCTCTCGGAGTGGAAGAAGTGTGAGGCTGCACCATTAATCAGAATGTTATAAGTAGGGGATGTGATACATGCCATGATCCAGTTGATGAGCAGGTGGGGGAAACCCAGATGAATAAGAATCATCTTAATGAAGAGCCAGCTAACTCGGTCAAAAACCTTGGAAAGGTCGATTTTGAGGAGGATGCATTTGAGATGCTTAGTCCATATAGAGTGAATAGCTTCCTGAGCGGATCCTATGGCTTCATGAATCTGTCTATTCTCCAAAAATGCAAATTGCTGGGGGGCAATATGCTTAGAAAGAATGGGCCTGATCCGGTCAGCAATGAGCTTGGAGATGATTTTATAGAGGACATTACACAGAGAGATAGGTCGAAAGTCAGCAAAGGATGTAGGAGAATCCGCCTTTGGAATGAGGGCTATGAAAGTGGAATTTATGGCATGGTAGAGCTGACCCGATGTTCTACTCTCTTCAACCACCTTTAGGATATCCTCACCAATGATGTCGAAGAATGCAATGTAGAACTCAATAGTCCATCCATCTGGACCTGGGCTCTTTTCCTTTTGAAACCACTTGATGGTACTTTCTAATTCTTCCATGGTGACCGGATCGGTGAGAGCATCCATATCTTCATTGTCTACAAACCTAGGGAAATGAGATGCCACATTAATGATTTCAGCTAGGTTTGTTTCAACAGGACTCTTGAATATGTCTTTGAAATGAGTTGTGCCAAGATGGGAGAGCTTGTTGAAGGTATCCGCTAATCCTCCATCCGGGAGGGGGAGATTCTAGATGGTATTTGCCACTCTCCTTCCTTTTGCAAAGTTATGGAAGAATCTTGAGTTCTCGTCCCCAGCTTTTAACCACAATGCCCTACTCCTCAGCCTGAGCGATTCCTCCCTGATCTTGAGGATATCTTGCTTTTGCTTCTCCAGGTCTATTAGACGAGTCTTGTTTTCCCCTGAGATGAACCCCAAGTTTCTCTCATCCAATAGGGATTTTAGTTCTGCTTCCACCGAGATGAGTTGTTCATCCTCTCTTGCCTTTTTTGTCTTGGCCCACTCAATCACTATGTGTTTGAGTTCTATCAGATTTTTGACAAATCCCCTTGCCATCGAGGATTCTCTATTAATGGGATGGGATAGCCAATAATCCGAGACAATTTTGGAGAAGCTTGGATCCTGGAGCCAAAGGTGGTTAAACTTGAAAGGAGCTTTTGGCTTTGGATGGGGGCCCGAGATCTCCATTAATATTGGTGAGTGATCAGAAATGCCTCTAGTTCCAACCCACTACTTGTAATGATGTAGTTGGTGAATCAGAGGGCCTTTCATCAGGAAATGGTCTAACCTACGAGCCAGAGTAGCTGTCCCTATCCTTCTGTTCCTCCATGTTGGGAGAGGGTGTTGCATGGGAATGTCGATAAGATCATATTGCTCCAGAATGCTTCTCATATAATCTGATATAGGGTCTACTTGTGCTAATGAGCCCCATGACTCCCGGAACCCCATAGAGAAATTTAGATCACCCCCCAGGATGATGCTATCCAGGGACATCAGGCTCCTACTGAGAAGATTTCTCCAAAAGCTTTCCCTCTGCTGGCATGGCCCATATATATTGAAGATGCGCAGGGAGAGACCCAGGTCCATTGAAGAAATGTCAACACCCATAAAACCATGACCTCCCCAGGAAGAGTCCAATCTGATTGATTTTGGGTTGTAGCCCAATGCCAGTCCACCAGATCTACCAATGGCATCCATGGCTATGAAGTTCCACCCAGGCGATATAGTGCTCAGGCAGTGAGAGATGGACTTAGCTGGACCTAGCGTTTCTTGGAGGAGGATGACATCCGGGAGTTCGACCTCAAAAAGTCGTTTGATAGCTAGTTTTTTGGGGGAGCTAGCCAAACCCCTGCAATTAAAGGAGAGGCACTTCATGGGGGACCCCGTTTTGGGGGGATTGATGCTCTAAGGACCCCATCGATGGTAGATTGGCGACCGGAAGCCACTTCAGCTCCAGCGCGTCTGATAGCTTTGATTAGATCTGATTTCCTACCCCTGGTGGCGAAGGGACCCGAGCCCATAGGATGGATGCCCAGCCCTATCTGAGGATCAGAGGATTCCGGGTGAGAGGTTCGAGGGCGGAGGGAGTATGGGTGGGGGGAATTTTCTTTACAGATGATTCAGGGGGAGGCGATGAAGGAGGCGTCGATGTAAGGGGGAGGGAAGGAGGGACTGTGGAAGGTATCAATGGGGGAGGGGGAATAATGCAATGCACCATAGAGCATGTAATAGGATTAAAAAATTCTGATGTATGAGCAGATGAGATAGATGGAAAAGTGAGATTTGTGCCCGAGGTTTGTGCAGCTGCCGCAGTTGCTCGAGCTCGCGTCAAAGGAGGAGAGGGCTGGTCCTTGGTGATCTTCGCTGAACATTCCTGTGCACCTTGGGATGCCGAGAATCCATGCGACGGAGGAGGGATGAAAGGCGCAGTCCCTCTGGAGGTTATGGGAGAGATCTTTGGAGTATTGACCGAATGATTGATCAGTGGGCAATCCTTGTATAGATGCCCCACTTGATGGCACCGGTTACACCTGAATGGAACTCCTTCGTAATCCAAGATCTGATTGCGCCTATGCTTTCCCCATTGCAGAGTGATTCCTTCCTCCAATCCCTCCCGAGTATCGAGGTGAACCAGAATACGGGCCACAGTTTTCTTTCGTGTGTCAATGTAGGATCGATCATGATCCAGATAAGTCCCCAAAGCGTTTCCAATCCTGATGAATGCTTCTTCACTCCAGTATTGCAATGGAAGCCTCGGTAGTCGCACCCACAGTGGTCTTGCAGCAATTTGTTCCCTCTCGGGGTCGAATAAAGGGCTCCATCTCTTTAACAGCACAGGTGCAGTCTCAATGTGCCAATATCTTTCAAGAACCGTATTCGTGTGCCCTTCGCTTGCAAAGTGGAGGGAGAACCACCCTCGTGGGAGAACCTGTACCTCCGGCAGTTGTGGGAGCAGGGCTCCCCAGATCTCTTTTACCCAGCGCATCAACCTATCCGTCGTGTAGGTACACCCGCGCACATGACCTACCAACACTGTGTGAGCTATAGCCATGGTTTCCTCAAAATCTGATGAGTTGCCGAAGGTGACAGTGATGTCTTTCCGAGTTGCCTTTACACACCTTGATTTCTGCTTCTTGGTGCGAGGTTCCGATGGATGCTCCGCAAACAGGTTTGTGTCCCCAGCCGGTGAGGGTTTTGAGGGATTTATTACCGGTGTACCGAAACACCCAGAGGGTTTTGCCCCATTGTTCGGGGACGGGATTGTCGAATTTGCCCTCTGAACTGATTAAAACCTCAGGTCTTCCTGAGCTATATGGGAGTCTGGCAGTGGAGATGGGATCTCGTCGAGCGTCAATGAGTCAGGTGGTAAGGAGGCGAGGAGAAATGCGGTGCCTGGCGAGAGGGGTGGTGCCTCCAGACCGATAGAAGATGGGGAAGGTTCCGGCAAGGAAACCACCGGTAAACAGTTCAGTGCGCAAGATGCCTCAGAAGTCGGTGGATCGAAACCCGGAGGAGCTAGATTAGGGTTTGTAAAAATTAACTGACCTTCCAACGGATCCTCGGAATAATCCACGAGATCCGTTTCCCGTTGACCCTCCATGCCATACAGTGACTGCAGGTTCCCGTCGATGGCGTCGATCTGGCAGCAGCTCGGTGCCCTAACCTTCGAAAACCCTCCAGTCTGTGGTCTTGCTGCTTCGGTCTGCGGCTTACCCTAATCCGACGCAGTTAAGATGAATGAACGGCGTCAGAGCCATCGTTTTCACCCTAAAGGTTCACTTAATTGGTTATTTAGACTCAGCTCCTCATAACATGTTTCTACAATATCTTATAAATATTTCTCTCTTCAAAAAGTATTCATCTAAATGCACCAATAATCATAACCACTTCAATTAAATTCCAGGTTGGACAAAGTTAGAATTTGACTTTACTATTCCTAAAAGAATATTGAGTAGTGACGATGCTATATAAACCTATACATGAGTTAGCTACCTAATCAATTATAAGAGCATCAAAAAAATAGTAGAAATGATAAAATAAAAGAAATAAAATTGAATCACTTATAGGGATAAAAGAAAATCCCGTACCGAGACACATCATATTTTCAATATAAATAAACACAATAATCATAAAGGAGGTAATTAAACATTCACAACTTTATAAAGAAAACAATTACCTACTCATGATTGAATTTCTATATTTAGAAGAAAATATTTGAGAAAATAATTTATAATGCCTCCTCCCACATTTACCTACTTTCACCATCCTATTAGGTTAAACATGAGCTAAGGGCTGCTCGAAAAGAATAAACCTCCTAAGTACAGTTTAGGAAGTGGAATTGACAAACTGAAACCTTATTGACCTTTCTTAGGAGCTACATGACACCTAGAAGCCAAACCAACACTCCTAATTCCTAAACCCTAAGCTAGAATGATTTTTCAATGAAATGAGATCCGAATTGCATGCATGACAATGCCTCCACGTGGTTGAGGGCTTCCTATAGCATGCGTAAGCCTACCAGAGTATGGTTATGACCAAATTCATTAGTTTAGAGGGTGCAGTCCCGAATTCTAAGGCTAAATTTGAGATTAGCCTCCAAACAACTACGCAAAACTCAATGATACTTTCCAGAATGATAAATAACATCATGACAAAACCATTCATGTGAAACTTTATCAAAGACTTGACCTAACCATAACTAACCATGACATTGATTTCATCCAACATATTGAACATGTAATCTACAGGTCATGAACGCATATATGAACGTAGGTTATGATACTTATCTAAGAATCATTAAGAAGGTCTAATGCCCTATCATAATATATGGAATGACATTTATTAGTTCATGCATTCATTAACCATTCATCAACTAATCAAAACGTGTCAAGAGCCATAACTATAACTTGTTATGAAACCATGCTTATAACTAGAATATAACCATAATAATAACCATCATATAAAAACCATATTTGCCACTTAATAATAAGTAAAATCACTCATGAAATACATGTTGGGCATGGAATCCACCCACATCATGTTTTGAGGCTCAAAGCCCAAGTTGTGCTCAAATAATGGTGTAATACTTCGCGAATTGCGGTCATAGAGTGGGAAATTTACGTTGAGTCATAAGGTTGTCCACCCTAAGTTTTGTAATGTAATGTAATGTCATGTTAGCCTACCCATGGTTTGCGGACCATGGGATTGTATAAATAGAGCGAGGCTCTAAGTTGTAAAAGATAATTGAAGATAGATGAATATGAATGGAGTCTAGAGGATAGTGAGCATAAAGAAGAAATATAAGTGTCTTGGGTCGTAGTAGTATGAAGAAGCTCTATAGCTGAGTGCACAGAGGCCTAGTAGAGTCTGCAGTTGAGTGCGCGGACCCCTGCAGCTAAGTGCGCAGGGCGAAGTTGAGTTTGTAACCCAAGAAGAAGAATAATAAAGAGAAGTTTGATTCCAAATACTGTGTATCTACTTTTGTATTACTTTCTATGAATTTATATTGTTTTGTTTATCGCGCACACTTATACGAATACCGAACGTTGTTAAGTATAATTGGACTCATACAAATAAGTTAAGCAATCAGATAATATCAGGTTAATAGTAAGGAACTTGGGTAATAAGAAGGATCGCGCCCTGAGTAGGGCTGCGCGAATGCAACATTGCAGGCTACGAGGTACTGATAGGTGGATGTAGAAATGCGTGCACAAGGTCAAACTGTGGACTACCCAAAAACCATAAGACAACTCTATGGTGCAAAAACATAGTTCTAGCACCCTCCCATACGACATCGGGTGAGACCTCAGTCCATGCTCTGGGGACTAAAAGGGTCAGTAGTACCAGGACTTGTTTGGTAAATTCATCTCTGAACGTGGGTCAGGCCCCTATAAGCCAAAAAATGGTTTCATTGTCAGGACCAAGATCTTCACAAGGGATGTCTGATGTTGTGTCACTAGAATCCCACAAAGAAATAAATTGAAGGGTGGTTGGATAAGAAGATTCACGAGTTCACAGCGCAAGAAAACATGAATCGTCGAGTATCTAGGGAATAGTAGTTGGAGCACTACTTATATATGGAAATCCACAAAATTTTCTTTTCATCCTTTCCTTCTAAGCTGTATGAGTGGATCGCGAAGCTAGAAGACAGTCAGGGAAGGTGTAGGCTCAACAAACCAATCGTGTGGACTTTGGAATTAGTGCACAGACTAGAAGCGACAGGAGATAAGATCATGCAAGTTGTGGACCATTGGCTCGATCGAATTATAGGAGGATTTATCACTAAGTTCACAGTAGATACGACCGTCAGCTATAGTGAAGCGGAGTGACACTTCCTCAAAGAATCGCGAGGTAAGTATATTAAATCTTTGAACACTTGGATTAAGATGTTATCGTGTGAAAAGCAAGTTATGCAAATAAATTAATGTTTGGGACAACACGAAGTGGGAAGATCTACAGAAGAGGAGGTAGTGAATAATTAGAAACCAGACCCTTAATTTTACCCTTGCAGGAAAGCAAGGAATAGCTCACGAAAGTTTCTCTGAGAAGCGCGGTCAGTCTGATAAGGTAGCGAATTCCACGCTTACCACCCCCACCTAGATCGCCACTCGTCTCACCCTCCTCACCTCCATCTCCACCCACCCCATCTCCGCCACCACCACAGTTCAGTATGGTGAGTGCGATCAAACTACCGGTATTCAGAGGAGTAGGGAATGAAGATCCAGACCAATTCTGGTTCATGGCAAGGGCGATATGAGAATCATAAGAAGTCGTTGATGATAATATCAAGAAGGCTATGCTGGTGAGCACATTGCAGGATTGCGCATTAGCATGGTACAACAAGCATTCTAATGATCATCCAAATGTAGGAATCATAGAAATCCAGACCACACTGAATAAGGAATTTAGCAGGCCAAAGTCAGAGACACAATCAATTATTGGGTTTAAGGAGATAGCGATGCTCTCGGGCGAGACCCCCTGGGATTTGGACCATAGACTAAAGAATATGATTCGCAAGGCCAACATGACTTTGACAGATGGGTAGCACCGCACATGGTTTGTAGCATCACTATCACTGCATTTAAGGACAACGTTGTTACAACAAAAGCTCTCCACCCGGGCCAAAGCTTTGGAGATGGCAATGAGATTGCATGAGACCCCTATGCAAGAACCCAATCTGGGAGTCCAAAAAATCCACACGCAACTGTAAAATCCATGTCTAGAGATGCAGAGTTTTAAACAGGATAGGACACCTTGGCTAGAGGTGTGCAAGGAAGTATGGTGCATAACACGCAAAGGCCAGGGGCATGAAATGGACCATTGTCTAGTGTTCGCGAATTACTTGGCGGGAAAAGGGCCGATGTTGTTAACACCTGAGGCACAAGCAGGACCAAGTGCGGTGCCTGCTCTATGGTGTGCAATCTATCAGATAGGAGGAAAACACACTACAGATAATTGTCATATATTGCAGAAGTATACGCAGATGTCCTAGCTATTGTTTTGTAATTTTTGCAGGTCAGTAGGCCATGATGAATGCACTTGCAGAAGCTATGAACTAATGATGTCTCGAACTCCTGCCTACTAGGTGCAGATCAAAACGTTAGCCCTCTACCCAAATACAGGAATCACGCGTGCTGCATTTTAGGGGCACGGATGAGGTCAAGGTGGGATGGGACCAGGAAGGGGTCGTGAACAACTAATTTGTTACAATTGTGGAGGGTGAGGGCACTATGCCCATGATTGTACAAACCTGACAAGAACATCATTTTTGTATTGTTCTCAATTTGATCATGAGGCAGAAGACTTCCCTACATTGATAGCGAGGTTGCGCGAAAAAGGGATAATCCAGCCTCCTCTGACTCAGAATTTGCAGATGATAAGGTCTGAGCCACGTGAAGAAGACCCGAATGTAAACATGATGCTTAGGAGCGGTATGACCATTGTCGATGATAAAGGTAAGGAATCATAAGAAAGTGCATGGGTTCGCAAGGCTCCTACAAAGGAACCTGAATTTGATTTAGAACATGCGAAGGAGACATTCATGGAAGCTAAGAAGAGCTTCACGGAGGCCTCCACTTTAGGTGCTAAGGATCAAATAGAACCAAGGATGGATCCTTCAGTGCTCACTACCTTTCTGGAGACATGCATGAAACTACTACGTGATAGCTAGGCAGTAAAAGGACCACAGGAACTTATCACTAGGTGCACGGGGATAGGAGAACCATGCGTGGTATAGAAGCTTGGAAAGCATGCATTGTGCATATGAAGGGAAATGAGGTTGACTGCGCAAATCAGCGAGTATGAAATGGATCAGCTAATCCTAGATCTTAGATTGGACGTGAATGTACTGATGAAACAAACATGGTAACACATGGGCAAATCTGCACTACAATGGTCTCCTATTTAGTTGCGAATGGCAAACCAACAGAAGATCTTGCCATGGGAAGATTTCAAGGGGTAACAGTAGATATTGAAGGTGTGAACGCGCAGGTAGATTTTGAAGTGATAGAGATTGTCAATGACAACAATCCCTATCCCGCACTACTAGGAATAGACTGGGCCACCGATATGAACAGAGTCGTAAACCTCAAGAAGCACAAAATGATTTTTGAGAAAAAGTCACTATGTGTAGTAGTCCCGCTAGATCCAGCCAAAGGAGTGTGATACACTGAACCGGTGCATGACAATGATAGTGATGACAATCTTGATTTCATCTACAAGATAACTACACGAGAACAGGATTGGGTGAATTCGACTGCAAATGGAAGGATTTCGTGGGAGCGCAAAAGCTCCTGCACTTCAGATTCAGATGAAGAGATAGAGCAATGGCAGAATCGGTTGCACAAAGTAACAACACTAAATTACAACATGGTGGTTAGATCATTGTGCTGCATTATGATAGAGGAAAGGAATCTACCTATGTATGACGGGTTGAAAGTGGTGGATGAATTCTTGAACAAATTTGAAAGCGTAGTACCAGAAGAGCAACGATTTGATGCTCTGAAATGGGCACTGCGCGCGATGCCCGCAAGATGGTGGGGTACAAATCATGGGAGTTTTTAGGACTGGCACGAATGCAAGAAGATGATGTGCCTATGATTCGGAAAACCCAAACTAAGGATGAGAGCCAGTTACCGGGAGTAGAACAACTTCCCCGCCGACATTTCCCGCTGGGTACGAACATATGACATGTAGCTCGCACAAGTGCACACCACTCCCAGAATAGAGAATCGAAACAAAAAGAAGCAATAGGAAAGGAAAAATGTGCCAAGGACTATCCACGGAGAAGCATTCGATAGGGTGTGCGAAGTGGTGAATAGGGTTCACCAGGTGAAACACACTGATTGGGACCTATGCGCACTAGTGGTTTGATGGGCCTATAAGACCATGTACAAAACCGTGACCTAAAAAATGATTCTAAGGTTGACGAATAGGGTAGGGACCATAATTTCTGAGGGGCATGCAACAATGAATCCACACATAATAGCACCTGTAGGTGTGATAGTGTGCGAAGCCTAGGATGAAGACATCAGACAGTTACGCGGGGTAGAACACATAAGGCTTCAGGAAGCCATTCAACAGGGGAACCTTAGACTTCGCAAACCTGAAAAGGACTGGGTATGATTAAGGAAGAAAAGCATTTTGATGGACAAAGAGGTCAAGAGGCTGGAAAATGAGATCAAGCGAGCATGTCTCGTCGATAACCCAAGGATGGCAAGGCAAGGTGCGAATGATCATGCTACTCAGTTAGAAGGCTATGGCTAAGAATTTATGAATCTGCTTCCATGGCTAAGACCGCATCTCACCAAATGTGGTAACCAGGGGAGCACACTACATATGATAGAGCACACAGCACTGACTGTCACGAGGGCCATTCAGGGTTTTCCGTAGACAATCCTAAGGAGTGAAATGGAGCCCCGCATGGGTGGTGTGACCACCTAGCTATTCATTGGAAGAAAAGTCTCAGCACTCCAGGCAGTTGAAAGAGAGCGTGGGACTATAAAAGAGTCTGCTTGGGAGGTGCACAAGAAGGGAAGTGTGCATAGAGTTAGCATCTCACAAGGTTCACCCTCAAAAGGGGGGCACACTTCTATGTGTGTAGGCTGGGAAGTGACTGTTGGTGTCACTGTTCATGATGGGATGTCTGGTTTGAGGCCAAATGGAACAGGCGACAAACATTTAAGATAGTAGTTATGGGCAAGATTTTGGAAAATCTACTGCCAAGAAAGAATTGATGAGCTAGAATTAGGGTGAACGGTCGAATTTGAATTCAAAAGGCGCTATAAAAAACTAGGGGCTAGCCACGAGACAACACTTGTTCACTTGAGAGTTAAGCGGTTGAATAGAGCACAGAGTGTTGAGTGTCGAGCGATATTAGAGCCCTAAGTTCGTGAAAGACTGCATACAGTACAGACAAGATGACGAATACTAGAGCAGGTTTGGACTTTGAAGAAGGAAGCACTGGCGAGGCTGTGCCGACCCATATGGTACACGATGTTCCCAAAGATACTAGGGTCGTGCTAGAAATCCCAAAATCACCTCAGACACTGAGATCGAAAAAAGATAAGCAGACAATGTGACTAGTCCGCATGTCCCCGAGGAATCCACAGTTCGGAAAGCTATCAATGGAGGAAAAGGGCAAGGCTGTCACCATTGAGACAGATGAATATGATGGGGACTTATAGGCTCTGATTGCCGAGTTGGAGGAAGAAGAAGACATGGAGGTAGACATCCAACCAATGTGCTCTACAGCAAAATTTCCCGAGTATGTCCCTCTGCGAAAGGGGAAAGCTAAGGTACCAAAGGATCTGGATGCAACGAAGAGTGCACTTAAGACCCTGCTCCTCCCCAGTGGAATTACCTTTGAGAGTCTGCTCCTAGGACGTGTGCCTACCTTGAAATTTGAAGACTGTGACCTCGCGGACAGTGAGCAGTTCCCACACCTAGAGATAGAGAGCCTAATGAAACAGAATAAGGAGGGGTCGGTGATCACATTACAACCACAAAAATGGTTGCACGGTGTGGAGAAGGTCGGGTTTCTTCATCTGTTGTCGATACCACACTTTCACCATGCACCCATTGCCATTTTCGTCATTAGGCAGCTGCTTTGCCTGGTGCATGATGGGTACTTATGGTTGGAGGAGCCTTTTCCCATCACGACAGATCTCACCCACAAAATTTCTCGCTTCCTTGTAAGGGAATGGACCCTGCGATGATAGCAGGAAAAAGCGTTGGTTTGGCTCTTGCAGAAGCCATGAAGAAAAAATATAAGCTCAAGAAGAAAAAGAGGAGTTACGCCATCAGCAGTATTAAGGATAAAGGGGTGCACGTAGCCACCCAACTCTTGCCCGGTAAGGTATTGAGAAAATTCCAAGGTGATGAAGTACTAGCACCAATAGTTACATTGGCCGAATAGTGTGCGGAAGCGGTCTAGTTCAACTGGGCCGAGTTCCTCTGCGAAGAATTTTTGCTCAACTGCAAGGAGGCCCAAGAGCAAGGTAAGACCTTCCACTATGCATGGTTGCTCTTGTCCACCTTGCTAGTAGTGGGATAACTGCCAGAGGACAGTCAGTTCCTGACCATTGAGCATGAATTACCAGAGGCTGCAAAGTATGCTTCGCTTTGGGCTACCAAGGACGCGAAGTGGATTCGTGATCTAAAGATCTTCTAGGTGCTCATGGAGGTGAGCATCTGGATGTGGATTAATAGGAGGTCACACCTGTCCCCCACGGTGCACAATAGTCTGCAGAGTTTTGCAAACATCAAGGTGGACATGCAAAATATTTACATCAGGGTGTGAAAGGATCTGGCGCAGCAATGGACAAAGCTCCCATTCATAGCCACTGATGACACGATCTTTATAGTGTTAGAGACATGGCCTCCCAAGTGGCGCACCCCGGATTTGGTAGAATTGGAGAAGACAATAGCGCAGAAAAGGAAGGACGATGCCAAGCTGCACATCACCTAGCTGGCTGAGAAAAGGCTCAACTAAAAAGCGGTAGTCGAGGTCAGGGCAGCCTGTGAAGCGGCACAGGCAGCTGTAGAGAAAAAGAAGGCTGCCGAAGTAGCAGCAGCAGTGCAAACAGTAGATGTCACAATAGCGCGAATAGAGGAGGGCCAGGAAGTGTCTACAGGATAGGAGGCAGAGGAAACAGGCCTTGCAGAAGAGGGCGTGGATCCAGGAACCACTTCAACCCAAATCAAATGGCCACACATCCCAGAAATATCGAGTCCACGGAAAAAGGTCAAGGCCTCAAAGCTGGCCATCGACCCGATCACATTGACTAAAGGAGACCTCTATGACATCGGCGAGACGGTTCGCGATGTCACCAAGGAAGCGCTCCAAGAAGTTATGACGCAGAAGGAGAATGTGTTGGGGGCCATAAGGGCATAGTTGTAGGAACTACAGGTGTGGCCCCCGTAGGAAAAAACCTTGTCCACCTACATCACAGTAGGTACATGAGCAGCAGAACGTTTGCTATGCGTAGGGATGGCCAATACCATAGTGTTACAAAAAGGAGTGTTAGTAGTAGCAAATGAGATTGAAAGAGCTACGGTTGGAAGGATCAAAGGACTTGGCCCCAATTTGGTTGCCCTTCCATGAGAGACACTGTACCACTTGTAGGATGGAATAATAGTAGAACTCTGAACCAGGGAGGGCCACGCGATACAGGTTCTGAGTGAGCAAAAGATAAACATTGAACAGCACAGCCTGCAACATGATGGACTGGTATCATAGACTTAGTAGTTGTAATAGGTGGTAGATGATGCTTTCGAAGGTGTCCCAGAGTTGGCCATCCCAGCAAATCTACCAGCAGTAGAGCGGATCCACAAGTTGGTGACCGACATCTGCAAAGCCAGAGTAGAAATGACAAAGGTTCAACTGGAGCTAAACCTTCAAATCGTCATGCTACGGTTGAAGGCATAGCTTTCCACACTCTTGGAAGTCAGAGAAAAACGTGCTAGCACTATCCAAATAAGGTTGGAAGAAATTAGATGTGTAGTACAAGATTGTACGGGTATGTTGGAACAAGCATTTGTGGTCCTCACATCTTTGCAGAAGGACCCCAACATACAACGCCTGGAAATAGAGGTGTGTGAACTTCAGGTATAGTACGACAGTTTCCAGGGAACTACGTAGATAGTAGTCCTCGCTCAATAGCTTGTGAAGATGCAGCAAGCTAAGGCACTGAAGGAGCAGGTGGATGCGGCGTGATAGAAAGAGGCAGTTCTCAAAGCACGCGTCCAACCATGGATTGATGAGGCCTTCACCATCACGGTATACATTGAAGGCAAGCTCGCACATATGCAGGGGATGTATGCACTAAGGCAGGGATTTTCTACTGACAAAGAGGCTTGGGAAGAGCACATGCAGCAGATCCAACAAACCGCAGAGCAGTGCACTGCGTACCCCCAAGCAATTCGGGACCAGTTGGAGGGACTCCGTGCCAAGATTTTCATGTCGACAGAGTGGCTCGAGGGCAAGTCATGATGTTTTTGTTGGGGGCCTGTTGGGCATGGAATCGCCCCACAACATGTTTTGGGGCTCAATGCCCAAGTTGTGGTGAAATAATGGCGTAAGACTCTGCAAATTGCAGGAGCGGAGCGCGAAATGTACATTGAGTCATAGGGTTGTGTTGGACACAGATTGTCATTGATCGCAATATGGAAATATTCAAGGAAGGAGACAGAGCCAAAGAAGAGGAGCACACAGAGCCATTAGAGCAGACGGAGACAAGAGGAGCAAATATGCCACAGATAACACTATCGAGAGCCATCAGAGGAGAAAACACATATATATATGCATGCATTTAAACACTATCGGGTGTCCATAAAACTATCGGAGGCACAAACGGAGGCCAAGGCATCTACATAGGAAAATACACTATCGGAGGTAGAAAGTGGACCTGAATTTTTTATGAACGGGAGTGTTGAGTGCTATTGGGTCTGGCACACTATATCGCATCAACATTTCGGGAGCAGGCACTACAATACATGAAGAGTATCATTGCAATCGCCGATAGGGATTATCGCATCGGGAATTCGGAGTGGAAGTCATACAGTGGTAAGCAGTCCCTTTGCGATCACCGATAGCAATATCGCATCAAACCACCGCCAAGGGAAACCCCCAATTGCAATGAACTATTGTGGACCCGACGAGTATATCAACTACTGCTTAATATCATATCACATCCGCAGCGATCGCAAGTCCTAAAGGGATGGCACGGAAGATGCATAAGGCTTATCGGGTGGGGAGAGTAGGCTTAATCAGTAAGCAATAGTGTTCGCACCGCCCCTGGGAGTCAAGTGGTATTCATACATGGGCTCGTGATTCCATTAGAACTGTGACGTGTGGTGGCAGGGAACAGCTGAAAACCGCTTTATCGCTAGTTAACACACAGGCAGTTCGTGGAATCAAGAGGAGCGAACATCATCGGATTGCCTGATGAATGATCGGACGACATCTTTAACTTCACATGTTTTTTTTGAATGATGTGACAGGAGAACGACGGATTAAGGATTATGTGAAGGCACGCGGTTATATGGGTTTAATACTTAGCTCCCAGTGGCTTGACAGAACAGAGGTCTATGCTGAGTTATGGAGGAAAAAATAGAGAAGGCGAGGGTTAAGAGAGTATAAGAACAATAAAGGAGAAATAACAAATAGTCTGCTACGGGCTGCCTCGGTGCCTATCACACGACCAAGCTTGCGTCTAGTCCTCCAAATGTCAAGACATGTAGCAGAGCTAATAGGGACCTCTCTGATATTTTTTAATAAGCATCATTTCTATTGTAATTTATCCCCTCTTCCTCTTGAATGTGTCCCATGAAGCATTGGTTAATTCGAGCGTAGAGGAAGCTAAAGTGAATGGAGGAGGGAAGCCAGAAGGTCCTGCGAGTGTTGAGGAAGTCGAAGCTCAAGCAAGCGAGAAGGAAGCCAAAGAGCCAGCGAGTAAGCGTAAACGAATGGACAAAGGCATGGGACTGTATAAAATAGTAAAAACAGAGAACTGTTTCTGCTGTTGTGATGGTGAAGAACCAGAGTGTGAGGTAGCAGAAGCAGCAAAGGTAGACATGGCAGCAGAAGCAGTGGAGGCTATAGAAGCAACAGATGCAGGAGAGTAGGAATGAGAGAACCTTAGCTGAATAGAGTGTAGTAGAATACTAGTTTATACCAAGGTTGGGTTGGAGCCCAAGAGGTTGGAGCCTCAGAACTGAACAGGACTAAAGTCATTAGGGGTAGGTGCTCCTAAGTGTAGAACCACTGCTAAATAGAGTTGGTGCTCTGGAGGTTGGAGCCTCACTGAAGTCCAAGTTGGAGCTTGGCAACTATTCACAGTCATATATACCTATATTGTATTTATTTCATTGCACTGTCTTAAGTTTTAATAAAAGCATTTATTCCAGCTGGTGGTTTTTGTGTTCTGTGTATACATATACATATCTATATATGATTTTGGCAATCACTATAAAAATTAAAAAATAGTAAGAAATATTGATTCACCCCCCCTCTCAGTATTTCCAACAATTGGTATCAGAGTAGGCTTCTTCATACTAGCCTAATAGCTTGAAGAAGGATCTGCAGCCATGATGAGAAATCACGAAGCATCAGGATGACCTCCTTTGTTTGATGGCACTAACTTTGGTTTCTAGAAGAAAAGAATGACCTACTACTTAATGTCCCTTGGACCTGAAGTCTGGCATTTTGTTAAAAATGAATACCGAACGACTTCCACTCTTCCAACAGACCCAGATGAGAAGAAAGCCTACATCGCAAATGCAAAGGCCATGAACTCCATCACTAGTGGAATCACTGATTCTGAGTTTACAAAAATCATGCACTGTACCTCTACCAAAGAAATGTGGGAGAAGCTAGTTGGCTTGTACGATGGAGACTCAAAAGTAAAAAAGGCAAAGCTTCAATCTCACAGAAGACAATTTGAAAGTTTGAGGATGGAAGATGAAGAAGATATTGCAGCATACCTCCTCCGAGTAGCTGAAGTGGTAAATTCCCTAAAAGGATTGGACGAAAAAGTTGAAGAAAGTACCATTGTTTAAAAGGTATTAAGGTCTCTTCCAGACAAATTTGACTCCAAAATAAGTGCTATAGAAGAAGCAAAGGATCTAGATACCCTCAAAATGGATGAACTCCTTGGAATTGTCACTGCTTATGAAATGAGGAAAGGTGGCCCCAGCTCCAAAGATGTAGCATTCAAGGCCTCAAAGTCAAAGAAGGGGAAAGAAAGGAATGACTGTAGTGATGAGTCAGATGTGGAATCCGAATTGGGTCAATTTGTACGAAAGATAAAGAGAGGATCTAAGCTTAAAGGCAAGTATCCTCTTATTTGTTTTAAATGTGGTAAAATAGGTCATTATAGAGCAAAATGTCGTCATAAACATGACAGTGATGATGAAGGAAATTCTAAAAGAATGGCATACAAAAAGAAAGGGTTCAATAAGAAAAACTTCTTCTCCAAGCAAGATGAGTCTGATGAGGATGAGTTTATGGTCATCAAAAAGAAATCAGATGAGGAAAGTGATCATGATGAAAGCCAAGAAACATTATTCATGGCACTTGCAGATGATGATGACTCAGGGCCGGAAGGAAATGTAGATGAACTGTTATTTAGTGCCATTGAAGAAAATGAAAAACTACGAAACAAACTCATTTCTCTCAAAGTGGAAAACGAGGAAATAAGAAGGAGAGAAGATTTCTTGAAAGCAAAACTTAAAGAAAAAGAAGAGATTTGTGAAGAACATGAGGCTGAAATAGTGTCTCTGAGAAATGAGTTGGAGCAAATTAAAAAGGGTTGTCAAAGCTCTCAAATACTTCAGACTATTCTGAAAAATCAAAAACCTCAACATGACAAGTATGGAATAGGTTTCAAAGGAGAATCCTCAAGCCCTAAGAATACTGGGAAAAGCTATGCCGATGCACTTTCCTACAATCCAAAAGATGAAAAAGTATGTTATCAAAAGTGCATCGTAGATCACAAGAATGAAGAGAGAATTACTCCAAAGAAGAATGTGGAGTCGAATCATGGACACTACAGCAAATATAAACCTGTACTCCACCAAGGGCCCATTGCAAATCCAAAGAACAAGGGAGGAGTAATTCTGAGGAAGGAAATCAACTCAAACCGTGGTTTCTTCAACAAGTACAAAACCATCTTTCTTGGACACTACTTTCACTATAAAAACTTCAGTCATCAAGCCAGACATTGTATGGCTCGCAGAAGTGAAAAGACAAAGCTAAAGGATTGAATAATCAACTCATATGCCCCCAAAAGGCAGGCACAAATCAAAACCTTCAATCCATTTGATCCCTTGACCAAATTTGATCTGATTTTCTCTTTCTGCTACAATAATGGACACTATGAACAAGACTACCCACTCAAAGGAAGAAAGATGAGTAGCAAGAACTCTAACATGGACAAATGCGGCCTGGCTCTATATGCTCAAAATAATGGAAACCAGTGGTTTGTAGATAGTGGGTGCTCCAGACACATGACATGAGACAGAAGGAATTTTGTCTCACTGAGCAAAAAGGAAGGGAATGTGTCCTTTAGAAGTGGATCTGGCAGAATTGTAGGAAAAGGAATAGGTACTTTGATCAATGGAAAAGGAAAAGCTCAAGATGCTTTGGTGGTTGACGGACTCAAACACAACCTCTTGAGTGTCCGTGAAATCTGTGATCAAGGACATAAGGTTGTTTTTAGCACCAAAGACTGTGAAATAAGGAACTCTGCCTCAGGGAAACTTGTGCCAAAAGGGGTGAGAACACCAGACAACATTTACATTTTGAATAATATTCAAGAAAATAAATGCTACTTGAGTCAGACGGATGAGAGTTGGCTATGGCACAAGCGACTTGGACATACAAGCTTCAAAAATCTGATCAATATCAGTAAGATCAAAGCTGTACGAGACATCCCAAGGTTGTTCAAAACAAATCAAGCAGTATGTGGTCCATGTCAACATGGAAAGTAGACCAGAATCAGCCACAAGACAAAGGAGCTCTCTACATCGAAGCCCTTGGAGATCATCCATGCTGACGTGTGTGGGCCAACTAGAAATCAAGCACTCCAAGGAGAAAGGTACTTTGTGTTATTTGTTGATGATTATACTAGAATTATGTGGATATATTTCATAAAGTTTAAATCTGAAACTTTTGAGTGTTTTAAGAATCTAAAAGCCCTTGTAGAAAATGAAAAAGATTCAAAAATTAAGTGCCTCAGAATAGACAGAGGAGGAGAATTCACATCAAATGAGTTTAGTGAGTTCTGTAATATTCATGGAATTAAAAGGGAATTCTCGGCTGCCAGAACACCTCAGCAAAATGGGGTAGTTGAAAGAAGAAACCTAACAATCCAAGAAATGGCAAGAACTATGTTATTAGTAGCATACTTACAACCCAAATTCTAGATAGAAGCAGTAGGGACAGTTGTCTATACATTAAATCGAACTCAATCAAAACCAAATTGTGAAAACACTCTTTATGAGCTATGGAAAGGAAGACCTACTTCGGTGAAGTACTTGAAGATCTTTGGAAGCAAGTTCTTCATAAAAATAAATGATGGCTCACCCAGAAAGTTTGATTCTCGAGTTGATGAAGGGATATTTCTTGGATACTCTACACGGAGCAAGGTTTACAAGTGCTACAATTATCGATGGAAGAAAATAGTGGAAAGCATTGATGTAAAGGTTGATGAAGATCTTCTAGAAAGGAAAATTGAAGAACATGAAGATGACTCTCTCATTGAAGAAGAAGAACCTAAAGAAGAAGTAATAGATGAGGAAGAAGAAGAAGAATAAGAGGAAAGAGAACCACCTAATACCCCTTCAAAGATGAAGTATGTCCAAAGACATCATCTAGAAGAGCATATCATTGGTGATAAAGATGAAGGTGTGCAGACCCGAAGAAGGATAACAATCACACCCAAGAGAAAAGTCATTGCCCTCCTATCTATGATAGAACCATAAACATTTGCAGAAGCAAGTAAGGATCCTCATTGGGTAAAAGCCATGGAAGAAGAAATGTCCCAAATTGAGAAGAACAAGACATGGGAGCTGGTACCTCATCCAAAGGACAAAAACATAATAGGAACCAAATGGGTGTTCAAAAATAAAATGAATGAGGAAGGACAGGTTATCAGAAACAAGGCAATAATTGTCTGCAAGGGTTATTCACAAATTGAAGGAATTGACTTTGAAGAGACATTTGCACCAGTCGCCCATATAGAAGCTATCAGGATGTTCTTGGCATTTGCTTGCTCAAAAGGATCCAAAATCTATCAAATGGACGTGAAATCAGCATTTCTAAATGGGGAACTCAAGGAGGAAGTCTACATGGAGCAGCCAGAAGGTTTTGATCTAACAGCAGGAAAGGACTTAGTTTCTAAGATGAAAAAGGCTTTATATGGGTTGAAACAAGATCCTAGAGCTTGGTATGCAAGACTGGATCACTATTTACAACAACAAGGCTTCAAAAAGGGAGTGGTTGGAAGTAATCTATACATAAAGACAGATGAAGGTAAGTTACTAGTTGCTCTTGTTTATGTCGATAATCTGATTTTTGCTAGTAATAATGATGAAATGAGCCATGAATTTTCTCAAAGCATGTCAAAAGAGTTTGAAATGTCAATGATAGGAGAGTTGTCCCACTTCCTTGGACTTTAAGTATCCAAAACCAGAGCACGATTGCATATATCTCAAACCAAATATCTAAAAGACATGCTCAAAAAATATGGAATGGAGGACTGTGCACCCATGAACACACCTATGACCAAAAACTGCAAATTGAGAAAAGATGATGACTCCCCTCTAGTAGATGCAACTCATTATAGATCAATGATTGGAGCCCTTCTATACTTAATAGCTACACAACTAGACATAATGCAAGTAGTAGGAATGGTGGGAAGATTTCAATCTGCTCCCAAACAATCCCATTTATTAGCTGTAAAAATAATTCTCAGATATCTAAAGGGAGCTTCTGACTTTGGTCTTTGGTACCCATAGAACTCAACACTGACTGTAATTGCATACACCGATGCTGATTGGGCTGGAAGTATAGATGATCAAAAAAGTACTAGTGGAAATGCATTCTTCCTAGGAGACTGTTTGGTATCCCAGCTCAGTAAAAAATAGTCATCCATATCATTATCCACAGCCAAAGCCGAGCATATTGCTGCAGAATACTATTGTCCTTAGATACTATGGATGAAGGAAGCTCTAAAAGATCTCGACATATGTATAGATCAACCAATTTTCGTCTATTGTGACAACACAAGTGTTATCAGTCTCAGCAAAAATCCTGTGATGCACTCAAGAACCAAATACAGACCAATCAAGTATCATTTCCTCCATGAGAAAGTAGCTGAGCAAAACATCGTCCTGAAATATATCAGTACTAAGGAGCAAATAGCTAATATTTTCACAAAACCTCTTCCTCGAGAAGCATTCAAACATTTGCGTCAAAAGATGGCAGTTATTTCTTTATCATCACTTAAGTTCATTCATAAAGATGTAGCAGGACAGGGGGAGCAGTTTGAAAGGGGGAGTCTGTATGCATTCCTTTGCCATTGATGTCAAAGGGGAAGAGAGCAGAAGAATATTGCCATTAATAACAAAGGGGGAGATTGTCGGACACAGATTGTCATTGATGGCAATATGGCAATATTCAAGGAAGGAGACAGAGCCAAAGAAGACAAGCAAACAACCATCGAAGCAACAAAGCAAGTAGAACAGAACCACCAGAGGAGCAGATGGAGACGAGAGGAGCACACAGAGCCAAAGAAGAGGAGCACATAGAGCCGTCAGAGCAGATGGAGACGAGAGGAGAAAATATGCCACAGATAACAGTATCAGGAGCCATCAGAGGAGAAAACACATATATATGCATGCATTTAAACACTATCGGGAGTCCATAACACTATCGAAGGCACAAACGGAAGCCAAGGCATCTACATAGGAAAATACACTATCGGAGGCAGAAAGTAGACCTAATTTTTTTATGAACAGGAGCGTTGAGTCCTATCGGGTTCAGCACACTATATCGCATCGACATTTTTGGAGCAGGTGCTACAATATGTCAAGAGGACCATTGCGATCGCCGACAGCGATTATCACATCGGGAATTTAGAGTGGAAGTCATACAGTGGTAAGCGGCCCCTTTGCGATTGCTGATAACGATATCACATCGGACCTCTGCCAAGGGCAACCCCCGATTGCAATGAACTATTGTGGACGTGACGAGTATATCAACTACTGCTTAATATCATATCGCATCCACAACAATCGCAAGTCCTAAAGTGATGGTGTGGAAGATGCATAAGGTTTATCGGGCAGAGAGAGTAGGCTTAAGTGGTAAGTAGTAATGCTCGCACTGCCCTTGGGAGTCAGATGGTATTTGTACACGGGCTCACGATTCCATTAGAACCATGACACGTGGTGGCAGGGAACAATTGAAAACCGCTTTATCGCGAGTTAATGTGCGGGCAGTTCGCGGCATCAGGAGGAGCAAACATCATCGGATCGCTTGATGAATGATCGGATAGTAGGTTTAACTTCACGTCTTTTTTTTTTACTGATGTGACAGGAGAATGACAAATTAAGGATTATGTGAAGGCGCGCAGTTATATGGGTTTAATACTTAGCACCTAGGGGCTTGACGGAACAGAGGTCTATGCTGAGTTATGGAGGAAAAACCAGAGAAGGCGAGGGTTAAGAGAGTATAAGAACAATAAAGCAGAAAGAAAAAATAGAGTGCTATGGGCTGCCTTGGTGCCTATCACACGGCCAAGCTTGCGTTTGGTCCTCCAAATGTCAAGACATGTAGCAGACCTAACAAGGACCTCCCTGATATTTTCTAATAAGCATCATTTCTATTATAATTCAACCCCTCTTCCTCTTGAACGTGTCTCGCAAAGCATTGGTTAATTCAAGCGCAGAGGAAGCTAAAGTGAATGGAGGAGGGAAGCCAAAAGGTCGAGCGAGTGTTGAGGAAGCCGAAGCTCAAGCGAGCAAGAAGGAAGCCAAAGCACCAACGAGTAAGTGGAAACGAATGGAAAAAGGCATGAGAATGTATAAAACAGTAAAAACAGAGAACTGTTGTGTTGTCGTGATGGTGAAGAACCAGAGTGTGAGGTAGCAGAAGCAACAGAGGCAGAAGAGGCAGCAGAAGCAGCGGAGGCTGTAGAAGCAGCAGAGGCAAGAGAGTAGGAGTGAGAGAAGCTTAGCTGAATAGAGTGTAGCAGCATACCAATTTATACCAAGGTTGGGTTGCAGCCCAAGAGGTTGGAGCCTCAGAACTAAATAGGACTAAAGTCATTAGGGGTAGGTGCTCCTAAGTGCAGAACCACTGCTAAATAGAGTTGGTGCTCTAGAGGTTTGAGCCTCACTAAAGTCCAAGTTGGAGCTTGGCAACTATTCACAGTCAGATATATACTTATATTGTATTTATTTCATTGCACCATCTTGAGTTTTAATAAAAGCATTTATTCTAGCTGCTGGTTTTTGTGTTCTATGTATACATATACATATCTATATATGGTTTTGGAAATCACTAGAAAAATTGAAAAATAGTAAGAAATACTGATTCACCCCTCCTCTCAGTATTTCCAACAGGTTGTCCACCCTAAGTTTTGTAATGTAATGTAATGTCATGTCGGCCTACCCATGGTCTGTGGACCATGGGATTGTCAAAATAGAGCGAGGCTCTAAGTTGTAAAATATAATTGGAGATAGATGAATATGAATGGAGTGTAGAGGATAACAAGCATAAAGAAGAAATCAAACTGTGTTTGTCGTAGTAGTAGAAAGAGGTTGTGCATCTGAGTGCACAGAGGCCTAGTAGAGTCCGCAGCTGAGTGCGCGGACCCCTACAGCTAAGTGTGCAGGGCAGAGTCAAGTTTGTAACCCGAGAAGAAGAAGAATAAAGAGAAGTTTGATTCCAAATACTTTGTATCTACTTTTATATTACTTTCTATGCATTTATACTATTTTGTTTATCGCGCGCACTTATACGAATACTGAACACTTTTAAGTATAATTGGACTCATACAGATAAGTTAATTAATCAGATAATATTGGGTTAATAGTGAGGAGCTTCGGTAATAACATGGATCGTGCCCTAAGCAGGGCTATGTGAAGGAAGCATTGCACGCTGTGAGGTACTAATAGGTGTTCGTAGCAACGTCCGCATAGGGTCAAACTGCGGACCACCCAAGAACCATCAGACATCTCTAGGGTGTGCAAACCTGGTTCTAGCACCCTCCCATACTACTTCAGGTGAGACCTCAATCCATGCTCCGTGGACTATTTTTGAGAGGGCCAGTAGTACTAGGATTTTTTTGGCTAAATCATCTCTGAACCTAGGTCAGGCCCCTATAAGCCAACAATACAATATGAAAATATCTCTTATTAACATATTCGAAATCCAACTAAGTGAGGGACTTCCATGTATCACCTGACCATAAATTGAGTTGAAGAAAATATTTCTTTCATTCAATCACTCCCGTGCCATATTCCAATCATGAATGTGGGACTCAAGACAAAACAACTAGGGCTTCCTAGATATTAAATCATCTCCACTCTCATGCTCTTGGGATCCCACACAAACTGGTCAAGAGATCACATAAGAAAACTGATGCATAAATTACTAGGTCTTCCCAGAGATTAAACTACCTCCACCCTCAAGCTTTACTGTAATCTCGCCAAAACCGGTCAAGGGATTACTAGGCAAAAAAAGTCTTGGATGTCTTCAATTTTTTTTAGTAATACCTTGAAGAATTTTTTTTTCTCCACCCTCAGGCCTTACTGTAATCTCTCCTAAACTAGTGAAGGGATTCCTAGGCCCTCTGTGAATTTTCTTGAGACCACCTCACATGGTTCCAAAACCATCCAAAAGTTCAAATCTTAACAAAATAAAAGAACCCCATCACACCATGGCTGTCCCAAAATGGCAAGGTGAGGCTAAACTCACTATCACACCTGGGAAAACCAATGAAAATGGAAACAAGAGAACCAAATACATGCATGAATGTATGATTCATTCACAAGCTACCTAGGAAATCAGATATGAAACTTGTTACCTACAAGTATTTCTACTGAACATGCTTGATCCAACTTTTCCTTACTTTCCCATTGATTTCCTTTACCTTCCTGTCCTTCCTTTTCTTTCCTTTCTATAATGCTTCAGTGTTCCAACAATGATCTAAGTGTGCAATAGTATGAGAGAATAGAGAGATCTCTAAGCTAAAATTGACAAAAGGTTGTGAACTGGTCCTACGAAGCCTTTTTTATCATTGAGGCCTCTATTTTCTTTAATTTCCTCTATTTTCCTTCTCATGCGAACTTGTGCCCTTTTATATCCCTTTTCTCCTATTTTCCTTTATTTTCATAAATAAAATACTAATTAATGTCTCTTTTCCTTTTCCAATTTCTTGCCAATTTCCTTTAGCCATAATAAACCAAATGAACACCAACCTAGATGTTTTTCCCAACATTCAAATTATAATATGTGTCTCGTTACCTTGATCATATTTTTCCTTTATTAGCTTTTATTACATGAACTTTTAATCGAGGGTTGTTACAGACCCCTCCCCCTTAAGGGAATGTCGTCCTCGATGTTCTATGACACCTATGACCATAAAGTTCATTGAAAACCAAAAAATACTTCTTATGAAGCTTTATAACTTAGCTCAATGAAATAACATGCTTTTTGGTCACCCGTCTGTTCAAGAAGCTCGATCTCTCAAATCTATTCTTGCAGACTTCTCGGAGGCTTCTGGAGCTCTCATAAACAAAGTTAAATCCCAGATATTCTTCTTCAACACTCCACCCACCACCCAAAGAGCAATTGCTCGTATCCTTGGCTTCTCCATAGCTACCCTTCCATCTAAATATTTGGGTGGTCCTTTATTTGCCATGGCTCTCAAGCACTCCTCTTGGAACAGTCTTTTAGAAAAACTGGAAGCTAGATTGTCCCTCTGGACTCATAGAGCGCTTAATATGGCAAGCAGGATGGTACTAATCAAAGCAGTTCTACAGTCCATGCCTCTCTACCTTTTCTCCATATTAGCAGCACCCAAATGGGTTCTTAAAGCTATCAAACAGCTTCAGCGGAATTTCCTATGGGGGAGATCGGGACCAAATAGAAAGTGGGCTCTAGTCAAATGGGAAAAAGCATTTCTTCCCAAAAAAGCAGGAGGAATTGGGCTAAGAGACCTAGAACATAGTAATATTGTTGGCATTATGATACATATGTTGTACTTGATGGCAACCCACTCATCTCAGATAATAAATTATAGTGTAGAGAAAATTTCACGCACTTATATGCAGAGAAAAGTTTATTTCATGTAGAGAAAAGTTCACGCACTTTTATGCAGAGAAAAGTTTATTTCATGTAGAGAAAAGTTCACGCACTTTTATGCAGAGAAAAGTTTATTTCATGTAGAGAAAAAGTTCATGCACTTTTGTGCAAGGAAAAGCGCGTATATGTTGGAGAACTTACCTTTGGTCCATGGTAGTTAGTCCTTGGTATTTGAACCTATGAGGAAAAGCACGTATATGTTGGAGAACTTACCTTTGGTCCATGGTAGTTAGTCCTTGGTATTTGAACCTATGGTTTTGGACCATGGTACACACTTTCATGCAAGGAAAAACGCGTATATGTTGGAGAACTTACCTTTGGTCCATGGTAGTTAGTCCCATGTATTTGAACCTATGGTTTTGGACCATGGTACCTTGTCAAAAGTGTTGATCTCACGCAATTTCATGGTTGGTTCATGGTATTAGTCCGACAGTTTTTGATCCTATGGTTTTGGCCCGTGGTATTGCATCCAAAAGTGTTGATCTTACGTACTTTCATGGTTGGTTCATGGTATTAGTCCAATAGTTTTTTGATCCTATGGTTTTGGCCCGTGGTATTGTGAAAGGCCTAAGAATATAAAAGAGGAAGGAGATCATTTGGCAAAGCATCTTCTGAATTATCGAATATCTGATAAAGTGCTAGATCTGGAATATTGTGATTGGGTTTTGGTGCAGATCTGGATCTGAATGAAGAAGGAACCTGAGCATAAGGAGAAGGATAAGTTCTATTGATGGGTCAAAATCTTAAGGCTGGAATAGTGGTATCTCTATATGATTTTGATCTGTGATATGTGGCATACGCTTGATCTATAAATCTAATAATCTGGGTCTGAATTATTGATGCATGTTTTATTTTACACATGTTATGATCTGGGTATGTCTGATGTAACAACTGCAAAGTTATAAGGAAATATTTGCAGATCTGTATGCGGGTTGGCTTTGGTGAAATCAGAGATTGATGATGCAAGTGTAGTTGATGGGTTTTTGATGTTCTTGGATCTAGTTTGAAAATTTATGAAAAGTGGTCCTTGAAAGAAAAGAAGTAGGGGGTTGTAGCTCCCTTCTAGGAGAGACTGGAAAACGAGAGAGAGTTGTAGCTCTCTGCAGGTTGCAGCATGCGTACTGGTAAAGGACTGCACCAGTACAAAACCATTGTAAAAGGAGTTTCTAATTTGAAATAAGATAGAGACATATTACAGAAGGTGGTTTTCACCCACATTGGGTTTCCACCTTACATCTTGTGTTATTTGGTGTGACTATCTGTTTTCTTTGTTCATGCTCATTATTTTATGGTACTGACATGCAAAAATAATTCAAAGAATAAATAAGGAAGATTTATTAGAAGAACTTGATAATACTGATTCACCCCCCCTCTCAGTATTATTTCCAACAAATATGGTAATGGGGGCCAAGATCTGGTGGAAATGGCTCTCCAATCCTAGTACACCTTGGGCCTCCCTTTGGATAGCGAAATATGCAAGCAATATGCCCATGGAGGAGAGAATTAGAATGTCAGAGGTCAGTAAAGGATCGGTTATTTGGAATTCAGCCATTCAACATAGAGATCTAATTCAAAAGCACAGTTTTTGGGAGGTGAAGGATGGCCACACAGCTAGGTTCTGGGAAGACTCATGGCAGTAGCTCCCAAATCTTAGAAATACTATTCCAGGAATTGCTGATCAAGACATAAATCAACACGATAAGGTGAGCCAATTTTGGAACTCACACAATGTCCAAGAACATAGAACGTGGAAAGAAGCCAGGCATATAATACCTCACAGTCTGGAGCAAACTCAACTCTCTCTCTCCTTAGAACTTCAAAAAAGGAAAATACTCACTTCGGCAGGCACGGATACTCTCAGATGGGGATATGAGGAAAAGGGTACCTTCACAACTAGGGAAGCTTATAAAATAATTATCAAAGAAAATATAATCAAGGATAACATATGGGATAAGATATGGAATCCCTCCATCTGGCCGAAGGTCTCAACTTTTCTATGGCTTCTCTCTCACAACAGGATTCTCACATGGGATAATCTCAGGAAAAGGAATTTCTCCGGACCATCTATGTGCCCCAATTGCAAACAGGAAGAGGAATCAGCACTACATCTTATGCAAACCTGTTCGCTGGGGAGGAAATTGTGGGAAAAAGTTACATTCCACTGTCAGAAGGATGGGAGAGTGATTGGGGACATCAAAGGGACTCTTCGCACCTGGAGCCAAGCGCCATATCAAAGTAAACTCTTAAATACACTTTGGCAACTCATACCAGGACTTCTAATGTGGAATATTTGGAAGGAGAGAAATAGAAGGATATTCAAAGATCAAGCACAGTCGATAGAGCAGCTATGGATTGGACTGCACCATAACATTAAAGAAACTATGTCTATTAAAGGCTGGTCTAAAGAGGACTTCCCATCTCTCCCGCAGGAACAAGCCATATGGGACAATTGGCAGATTCAATTAAAGCATCTGGGCTCTTCAAATGATAACCCCTCAAAGCATCTAGATTCTCCACCAAGCTGGACACCACCTCCAATCAACGTGTTTCAACTCAACTTCGATGGAGCTTCGAAAGGGAATCCTGGGAAAACGGGTTTTGGTGGATGCATCAGAAACTACCAGGGAACTCCCCTAATAACTTTTGTCGGCTCAATTGGTTGGAACACCAATAATGCGGCGGAACTGGAAGGTCTATGGAGAGGACTAAATCTGGCACAGGAACGAGGACTCTTTCCTCTTATAGTGGAAGGGGACTCTCAGATTATAATCAACATAGCCTCAAAGCTTATGCAGGGTTCCCCGGTGTATAAGGTAAGCAGCAGTTGGAGAATGGCCACTCGTCTAGAGCTGCTCAAACAATGGCTTACTAATCACCAAGCTATTTCCTTTAAACATATTAGAAGGGAAGGGAATAAACTGGCTGAATTTCTTGCCAATCTAGGAGCGGACAGTGGAAGGGAATTCTTTGAAGGCTCAATCTCCAGTATAGCATCAGAGAATCATCTCTCTACCTTCAAAACCATGGTAACCAGTGATATGCAATCGAAGGAAGGATCACACCCAGATGCAAGTGCCTTAATGAGTTGTTAATGCTCGAGCACGTGACGCCGACATCTGGCAACTCCCCGGGTTCGTTTAGTGATTTGTGGCAAGATATTTACTTGCATTACAACGGGTAAGTAATGCAGTTCATGGAAGTACATCTACTCGCATTTATGATGCATTGGGTTCAAGGCAAGCAGGGAAGGAATTTTAGGATGGCGAGCTTATTTCGCAGTTCATATGTTCTGGCCGCTTCAGACAATTGTGGAGTCGTTTGGGTGTATTCTGGCAGGGACATTCTCTGGTTGTTATGTCCTCAGATCTTCGGCGCAGGGCAAAGCACTTGGAAGCCTCCATGGTTTTACAATTGCACGCACTTAGCCAGCTTCAGGTACTTGGCTTTGCTTCTTTTCGTAGATATCTGGTATAGTCAGTCAGTTTTCCTCTGGCCCATCTCTGTAAGTGGTCTCATTTCAGTCTTTGTTGAAGGAGTCTGGGTAGGGTGTTCGATTCAGTCAGTCAGGGCAGGGCTATATCTCGTGGTCGGTTTCATTCTCTGTGTTGGGTTTTCCATTGGGGTCTCCAGTTCAGGGGTCTGTTTACTCCAGTTTCTTTCAGACAGTAGCGAGTCATCTCTTTCTCTCCCTCAATCCTTTAGCACTTTCAATTTGTCAATTTTTTCTGCAATGGTTCGGCCTCGTGGTATTTCACGCTGGGGCAGTTATTCAACAGCTCGTGGAGGTTTTCGGGGTCGTGGTGGCTCTGGTCCACGGCGTATTTCCCCGATAACCTCTGTCTCGCTGGCCTCACCACCTTCAGACCACTCAGGTCCTTCCCTTAACAGTTCTTTTCACTCATCCCGCTTCAAATTTAAAAGTAGGCTCAACAAGCCAATTATCTCTGCTATCATTACAGTCATCTTCTCAGAGGAAGAAGATGAGCTCACAGGTTCTGTTGAAACCTCCAAGGAAAGGTCTCTCTCTCCAAATTCCAGTGACTCTCAAAGCAGAAAGGTGGATGATGTCCTCAATAATCCCGCTGTGTTGCAGGAAGAAGCACAGCAAGAAGATACTCGCCATCATCAAGAATCTTCTCATGAGGAAATCATTGCCTGTGCGCCAGCGCAATTCTCTGGCAGCGTTCTGTACCTTGTGACTCCTCCAGGCTACAACATGATGGAAGTAGAAGAAAATGTGATGGTTCATTGGGTCAGCTCTCCCAGCAAGGCAAATGAAAATGATACAAATGTGCCACCTCAGGAATAATCTCCTCTGCCTCAGCAAGTCATCTCAGGATTGCTAGTTTTTTGGATTTACTTCTCAGTGGGTATGCTTCTGATATTATCTGTATGGTTTTTTATAATCTTCCAAGTTATGATTTTGGCTTTCTAGTTTTTTGTAATAGCCGCATAGCACTGCATTTTGTAATAGGGCGGCTCACAACAAAGTGTCGATACTCTCTGGCTCTATTGAGTTTTGGGTCTATGTTTCTCATCTTTGTAAACAGAAGGCTAGGTGATAGCTGCAACAGTTTTTTTGACAGAGGGCAGGCTACGGCCCCCTCAGAGGTGAAGACCTCTCTGTAAATATTCTTCCTTTTATTATTAATAGATTAGTCTTTATTTAAAAAAAAAAAAAAAAAAAAAAAAACTTAGCTCAATGAAATATTTTCAATGAACAACCTGCTGAAAAGAAATGAACATGACAAACATGATGACATAACAAACAAATCACTTATAGCTTTATAACAATGCTCATTGTGGTATTTATAATAACCAAAATATATACATATTTCAAAATGCCTTTTCCTTAACCAAAAAACAATGAAGAATACATAGCCTACATCTAATCAACCATCTCCCATGTAGCTTCATTAGGCCAAAGTGCGTCCACTGCACTTTAACTTGCTCGATTGCTCGTTCTAGAGGATGAGTTGTTTCTATTGCAACATGCACTGAGGTTTTCACTGGAATTCTCCTTTTTGAACCACCTGCAATACATACCAGTCAATCACATGGTCAACATCCTTCACATATCTTTTAAACAATGAAACATGGAAAAAATCATGGACTTTCACTGTAATTAGTAGTGTGAGTTTGTAGGCCATTGGTCCAATCCTCTCAAGGATCTCACAAGGCATGCAATACCAAGGTGTCAACTTAGCACATGATAAAATACTCGAGGATATATTCTTGGGCTTGATGTGCAAGTACACATGCTCCGTAACATAAATCTCCTTAAATTCCCTATGTTGATATTTCTAACTCTTTTGTCTATCCTGTGATTATTTTAAATTCTTCTTATAACCTGCATTAACTGTTCCATCTCTTTGAACATGTTCAATCTGATTAGTAACCTGTTTACTGAACCGCTCCAGTCGATAGAAGTATTACCACTCCACCCATAAAGTGCCTCAAACAGACTCATCCTCAACAACTCCTGATACCCATTGTTGATAGAAAACTCAACCAATGGAAGGTACTCCTCTCACCTCCTCTACTATTCCCTAACATACTTCCTCAACATGTCCTCTAGAATCCCATTGAACCTCTCTATTTATCCATATGTCTGTGGATGATAAGCTATACTAAAAGCTAAATATGTATCCAAGCCTGCAAATAACTCCTTCCATAACCTAAAAGTGAACTTTACATCTATGTTAGATGAAATATTCTTAGAAATACCATGCAAAGTCACTATCTCTCTAATGAAGACCTGTGGTACCTCACTATATGAATAAGTATACTTAATCATTATGAAGTGAGATACCTTAGTAAACCTCTCAACCATAAAGATGATGGAATCATGTTGTCTAGATGTTCTCAACAAACCTATGATGAAATTCATGGAAATTACCACCCACTTCCACACTATGTAATTACAATTGGCTGCAATATACCACCTATATTCTTGCACTTTGCTTTTACCTGTTGACAATTCAAACACCTGGTGATGAACTAAGCTACCTCTTTCTTTAGGTTCAGAGAAGAGTAGAACTTATTCACAGTTGTTAAGGTCTTCTCATACCCTAGATGAATTGAATACAACTTAACATGAAATTCCCTCAAGATAAGCTTTTGGAGTTCAATGTTGTCTGACACATAGATCCTGTCCCTAAATCTTACCAAACCATATTCCATGAGATGATAATCCACATCTTGATCACATGTACCCTATTGTTGTAAGATGTTCTTAAGCTCCCTATACCTCTCATCCTATTGTCCTGCCTGTATGATCTGATCATGTAAATTTGTCACATATGAGCTCATAGTTGCTATGTGATTCACGTGCACCATTCTCCTAAGAGAAATTTTAACCATGTTCTTCATTCCCTTAATGTACCTGATCGCAAAGTAAAACTCTCTAAGCGTAGTTAACCACCTAGATTTCCTAGCATTTAGATTAGGTTGGTCGAACAAGTATCTCATCCCAATGTGATCACTCATCAATACAAACTTATTACTAAGAATATGATATGAATTTAAACAGAAACTCAACAAATTACAGACATAACCATAAATACAAAGCTGAAGCAAAAATAACACTTCATTTCATTAATATCAAATACTAAAATATGCTTACAAATATAATGGAAATAAGACTAGCTTGGGCGATGGTAGCTTATCTATGAGAATGGATGTGGCAGCTACATGCCTCTGGATTGTGTTACAATGAGGCTCAAAGGAATATTTATTATTCATAAACAATGGAAAACCCTCAAAATCTAAAAACCTAACCCTAGGAGATGAAGTAAATTGATACATCAATTTCCCAGGGTCGTAACTTTGGCATACAATCTTCATTTGATGCACACAATACCTCGTTAGAAAGATCGATTCGAGGACTACAAATTTTGAGTGGCCAACATTAGTCTATAAAAATGTTGGCCCCTATTTTCCCAAAAAAACATTGTTTAGGGCCTCGAAACAACTCTGAAATTTCAATACCCGAAAAACTACCAAAAATAGTAAATTGTGCTACAAATAAGGAAACTAAAAAACTGAAAGAAACCACGGTGTTGGTGCAAGTGGAATAGGCGGGTGGCGACGAATATTAACCTAGATCATTTGTGCCCCCTTAGGAAGAAATGGTCCTCATTGCGTTGAGTTCCTCCTTGAGATGAGGACAATTCTGTTAAACTTGGTATTTAGTGAGCCACCTACCCTATAGAAGTAGTTGGCCTGCTTTGACAAATCGATATAGTTGGATTTTTTTCTGTCATATGTTCTTGATATGCATGTCCATGATCCAATTAGTTGTGGCTTGTTCGATGCAGTATGGATTTAACTCTGTAGGTGTGAGCTATTCTGCAATGTTTGATGTGTCGAGCAATGGTGGGAAGTATGGTTGAAGGCAGTCCACATTGAAAATTGCGTGCAAGCCAAGGAATGGGGGAATCTTGAGCTCAAATGCATTTTCTACCACATCCTTGGTAATGGTGTAAGGACCTAATGTATTGTTCAACAACCCCCCCATTTATTATATTAATAGTTTGTATTGTATTTATAAATTGGGACCCTTTAACAAAATTTCAAATAACTAGCAAATAAGAGATTTCTTTTTGAAACCATATGGAATAAAACCTTGGATAAACTTAAGATATCAAACCAAGCTACTTTGTGTCTATTCTTTCTCACTGTATCGCAAATCACAGGATCTGAATTAACAAAAGTTAGTCATGAGTCAAAATCCATGAAATAAGATAAAAGAAGCCCCTTAAAAGATCCAAGGTAGAATTGAACTTTTTATAAAACTTAAGGCTTAAGATATTCCTTAAAGTATTTATTACAATCGTAGCACAACCTTTATAAGGACACAAACATGCAAACCATAAGAAACTGCAAGTTGCGATGTAGTCTGGACCTGACAGAATAATAAAATTGTTATAAACTTCAATTAGGTCCAACATATTGTAAATATCTATTTTAAATGGGATAATCCTCACATAAAGGAAACAGGCTCCAGAAAGTAAAAGGTATGTCGCTCATCGCAAATCAGAAAACACCAAAGCAACTTTGAATTTCTCTATTAATGATCACCAATATTGAGATTTTATGATTGTGCCATTTTGCGATTTTGCGATTTTGCGATTGTGTGATATTGCAATATTACAATTCATCACAATCGCATGATCGACATCGAACATGATAACACATACCAATTTTAAATATCATTTAGAAACTTTCAATGCAATGTTTTGATGAGTCATGAAGGAAGTCACACATAGGTCTTAATGATTCATTAATAGAGTTTAATTGCATTTACCATTTTTAACGACTCAAGGAGATTTATATCTTTTTACCTGTGTTTGAAATAAAATCTTCATTCTTACATTATTTCAGAATTTATTGTGTTATTGTTTTTTCTTTCATTATTGCTCTGCATTTTATCCTATTTTCTCCATTTCCTGAATTTCAGGAAATTTCTAAAGGAAACAACGCTCAGAAGAATGGTTAAGAAAGTAAATGAGACTGCAGAGGCTATTACATCTGAGGATTCAGACATTCTTCCACTCTTTTGTGATAGCACATGCAATAAAGATGGTGGGACTACATCATGGGTGGCAATGTATAATTTATTGAAGGAAGAAAACCCAAAGGCTCTGGAAACTATAGCAACAACAAATGCTGAGGACTCATCCGAGGCTTCTTATTTTGAAGCAGCATGCTCTTTCCTACACAAGATAGTTGCAAGACCAAAAATATTACCATACACAGATATGGTAAGATGAATTATTGATAATGTGGACATTTCAGATAGAACATTAAGAAATTCCAGGCATGAAGTCATGGGGTCATTTGAACCAGACAATTTATGCTAAATGTACCATCTACTAGAGCCATATAAGCCCTATGATAAAGCCTTTATTGAACAATTTTCAAAATAAAATGAAGACCCGATGAACGTCATGCAGAATTGGAGATCTGTCTCCAACAAGTTCAGGTGGTAGAAAACCAATATGTACCCAATTTCACCTTTGTCAGCCCCGCATAATTTTATAGCTACAATGTTGTGTAGGTTATTTGGAAAGGCTGATACTACCAAATTTTCTATTTAATGGGTTCCATTGATTGATGTGGTTGTTAATGATATAATTATGAACTAGAGAAATATTTTGTTCGACAATTTTGCTATGGCCATTAGCGAATACACGCACAATAGAATTGTCTCCACTTGGGTTATCCCTCCCTTTTATATGAGTGCTTATGTCTTGGATGCTATATGTTTTTGTTCACATTTACCAAACATGGGCTAGAAATGGACTCTACACGACCATATTCCCATCCATATTTATCATAAAGTTTTGTGGGAATCATAGTTTAGCTCCCATATTTATAAAATTTGTCATGGCGTTATGTTGCCAATTTACCAGAACATTTTTTATAAGAAATTCCCTACGCTATCAGAGGAAGAAAAGGCAAACATCTTGTCATTGGAAAAATGGTTTGGTGAGGAATTATTTACTTATATCGGAGTTTTTGGGAGTATTACAACTCCACATGTTCTTCCATATTATGTTACCAAAACCCTCAAAGAACAGAAGAAATCCATCTGGCTAACCTTCTTGTTGCAATGTGGTGCTTTTGTGTTACATGAAATTGGGCACATGACAAAAGAGATACAGAGCATCACATCTCTAAATTTGGCTACCATGTCAGGTAGACAGTATGACCCTAACAATGTCACCAATAATTTCACTACTATTGTCAAAATCAAACAATGTATTCATGAGGATGATGAGTTTGATGATCCCTTTCAGGAAGCTTAGACATTTTCACAAGTTTTAAATTTAGCATCAATAAAACGGGACCCAGTGGACCTCAACTGTGTCCATATATACAGAAATAAAAGGCTAGCAAAGGTCCCTTTAGACCTATTACATATTGAAAAAATAAGAGAACCCACTCGTAGCTTAAGCTTGGAGGAGATTTCCAAGCATAATTCTGATGAGGAGTCTTAAGAGAAGTCAGTTCAAGGTTCAGAAGACTCTGAGCACCAATACTATAATGATGAAGAAATCCCCGAGAAATACGCTAAGAAGGACATAGACAAAAATGCTGAAGAAATGGCTAAAATAGCCTCCACTGATGAACACATAGAGACTGGCTCTTCACAAGTTCAAAAAAAATTTATCAAAGTCATCGATCTGGAATAGGAATGGGAGAAATTTGATTAAAATTTCCAAATTCCACAAATAGATACAAGTCTTGAAGGAACTTATAGATTTCAGAATCCACAACACACTCAATAGGTTATAAATCCAGAAACAACAACACAAGGAATTATAACTACTTAAGATATTCAGGTCCTCTCAGCACACCCAACTTCAGAAATTGTTTTAAAGGTTGAGGAAATACCCCCACTAGACATATTCTATAGCCCAACACATAAGGCTATAGTAAAGAGGCAAAGGAAGAAAAGGAAATTAGATGCATCAACAGCAACAACTCTTGGAAGTGAATCAATGGAGGTAGTATGGAAAGACATCCCCATTGATCCATAAAAAAACCTTACAAATCTATCACAATTTGCAGGCACCTATGTAACTGGAACAATTGATAAGGCAGCTAAATTTCGAATTTTGCTTAAAAAAGAAGAAGAAAGAGTTCAGCTATTAGAACAACAACTTCAACAAGAGAGACAGAACGCCAACAAGAAAGCATAAATGCAAATGGTACAGCTTCAAAAAGAATTTGAGCAAATGACATTACAACATCAGATATACATCATAGAGAAGGATTCACAAATTCATCAAATGTAGATGTAATGAATAAACTCAAATACCACCCTCAAACAAAAGAATTCATTAAAGAGGCACTTGAAATAAACTCTCTGTTGTCACATCAACATGAAATATTCTGCAAAAAAATCTCATTGATTAATCCTGATTTTGAAACAACGGATAAATTAACCTATCAAGTGATTGATCAGAGATTATAATATGAAGAGATTAACAAGAGGATTTCAAAGTTTATTTCTGAGTAGGAATATGAAGAAGGTAGAAAAGATGATCTGCCAAAGATTAAGGAGTCCCACGAGGATATTTTATTCGTAGATTGGGACATACAATTGAAGCAAGCAGATAGGGAAGCAACAAGAGCCACTAGTAAAAAAAATATATAATTGACGCTATGAACGAAAACCTTCATACTACCAATCTCGTCAAGGAATGCAGGTTGGAAGCTCTCTCAGACATCAAACAGTTGGAGAAACAATGGAAAGGGACCTCCAAAATGCAAGTTGAGGCAATCAAACAACTGTCCAAGCTTGATTGGGAAACCTACTAGTAGTTTCTGGTGAAAACACATAGTCATTGGATGACTCTATGATGTCTAACAAATTCCACACAAAAGATCGTTCCACCTCTCTCCGATGTTGTATTCATGGGACAATTAAAATCTACCATTGGCCAACCACCCTAGGGGAATCCAATGATAGATATCTATGAAGTCAAGGACCAAATGGCTGAATAGGACCATTCAATTTGAAGAAGCGTGTCATCATTTTTATTTCTATTTTAGTTTTTATTTTACTTATTTTGAGGAAGGCTGTTTGAAACCTCCTCAACTTTTTATGTAATAATATAATTTTTATACATAATTTCTCTTATTTAAACCTCTCTCATGAATTTAGAGAAAGGTCCATAATTTCATCAAAAACACTTTGCAAAGGATTGCACTTCTATACTTTTGTGACTGTTTTGATAAGATAATTGGAACAAGATCTTGATTTTCTTAGAGATTGAAGCATACTCTATTGAATTCGCACTTTTGTACTCTTAGAGTATATTCAGTTGAAAGGAATCAAATCAATATTTTTGACTTCATGAGTAGATCCTCTCTTATCTGGTACTTCTATCTTTATGGTTGTGTTTAGTTTATGAATTGGCAGTAATCTTTCTTATATTGTCTTATGTATGAAATCTGACCTATAGTTTGACATTATTGCACTTTTGTAAAATGTTTTAGTTGTAATTCCTTATTGAGTACATGAAAAAGTGACATATGTGATATAGTTTTCGTAATTACTTTTCCTAACTATTGAGTCAAAATAATTATCATTAACAATTTCTTCTCTTATAACAATTGAATGATCTTTATTACCTCTTTCTTTAATATATCTTTGTAGATCGCACGATTTAAGTTATTCCCAGGTATATATTAAGATAAAAGTTAGAATAGATAATTGATTGTGTTTTATTGTTTAAATTAGATAAGTTCTAGTTAAGCCATTTCCCATTATATCTTATATCAATCCAATGTCATCATCATATCAATTCTTTCTAGGAAGCTGGTCCCATTATCCCAAATTAAAGCAACCATACAAAATGGAAAAGGTGTTTCTTCCAAGATCCAGACCGGGTGGTTACCCCCCATGTTGTTGCAATGAAATTCGGGGGCTTCAATAGGACCATATCAGAGTGGTATGAGTTTTCAGTAGGCTTTAGTAAGGCGTTCCTTCTACAAATGCAACTAGACTTTGTGGCCCACCTGAAACTTGTGAGTCACCTGATGTTGAACATGTTGCTACTTGTACTTGAAATTTTATTTCTCTAGATTGTCGTGAACCTACTAGCGGATGTGTTGGATTTGCTCAATGAAGTTATTTGTCTTTTTGGCTTTGGACTGGACATGAGCTAAATCTACATGAGTATCAGCAAATGGTATGGCCACATCAATGGGACATACTGGCTGCAATCCCAAGCCCACCTGAAAAGGGTTGTGGTTAGTCAAGCTGTGGAGAGCCCAGTTATAGTTGTGTTGGACATAGTGGAGGATCTTATCCCATGTGTTTTGATGCTTTGAGTTATACTTGCGCAAAATGTGTACGATCATCCTGTTGATGACCTCTGTTTAACCATCAGTTTGGGGATGGAAAGTTGTTGAATTAGTGAACTCGATGTCCAGCATCGGCCATAGACTAGACCAAAATGTAATGAGGAACCTACTATCTTGTTATGAGATAATAGACTGTGGGATCCCAACGTGTATCCAACGAAAAAAAAAAACATAGTCGTTTCCATGCTTAGTAGAAGGAAGGCTCAACATGTAATCCATGTAGATGGATTCCCAAGGTCGACTAAGAGTAGGTAGCAGATTATAGAGGCCTTGCTTCTTGATAGTTAGTTTGGAAATGGGGTAGGAAATGCAATATCTGATGCACTTCCCGACATCTTGTCGAATATTTGGACAATAGAAATACTTCTATAGTATTGCCACCATTTTTTCAACCCCGAAATGCCCAGCGACCCGACTGTAGTGTGCTTCCCAAATCATCTTGGAACACTCTCTTGAAGGAACACAAAGGTGTCCTAGGTGGAATAACAGGACATCCTAGAGGTGAAAATATGGAATGTGCTGACCCTCTAAGAGAGTTTGGAATGTGTGGTCAAATTCTAGGTAACTTTTGTAGAGACGTGGCCAATCAGAAGTCTCGTACCCACAAGAGTTGAGCATGGTGGTTAATGCCATGATCAGTGCTCAGCTGAGATAATTTGCAACATTATTGGTTCATCCCTTGTATTTGATATTCAAATGGAACTATTGCAGGTGTGTGGACCACTTTTGATGGTGATCATTCTACAACTTTCCTTGCGTCTGTATAAATTACAAGGGTCAATGGTCTATGTGGATGACCATTTCCTTCACCAAAATGTAATGCTTTTGTTGTCAGCATGTCTGCATAATCAAATACATCTATTTTTCATAAGTGGGATACTTTCAGACTGTTTCTGAAAGTGTCTCATTGTGATATTCCACTCTATGTCCCTGTTGATTAAGGACTACCCCAATACCATAGTCTAAGGCATCTATCTTGATCTCAAACGGTTGTTACAAGTTTGGTAATGTGAGCACTGGTGTAGAGGATAGGCGATGTTTCAACTCTGAGAATGGCTTCTGTTGAGATTCAGACCAAGAGAATTTTTGTTTCGCTCCTCCCTTCATGACTTGGCTCAAGGGCCAAATGATATAAGAGAACCCCAACATGAACCTACGTTAGAAATTGGCAAGACCTAGAAAGCAGTGGAGCTATGTGAGAGTGGTTGGGGCTGGCCAATCCCAAATGACTTAGATCTTGGTTGGATCCACATGGACCCCCCCATTCCTCTATAATGTATCCCAGATACTGAACCTTGGTCATGCTAAAGTGAATTTATCCAAATTGGCACACAACTTGTGTTTCCGCAGTGTTTGGAGAACATACGGATGTGGTGGATGTGCTCTTCCCAACTCTAGCTGAAGATCAGGATGTCATCCACATATACCACTATGAATGAGTTGGTGAATGGCTGCAAGATGTCATCCATTAGCCTCATGAAGGTTGCAGGAGAATTCCTCAACCCGAAAGGCATAACCAGCCATTTGAAAAGGCCCTCCTTGGCTTTGAAGGTAGTCTTCCACACATCTAAGGGTTCGATTCGTACCTAGTGATATTTGGACTTCAAGTCGATCTTGTTGAAATATTTTCCCCCCTTGAGTAAGTCCATAAGGTCATCACTCTATTGGATTAGGTGCTTATTCTAGATAATGATCTTGTTGAGTGCCTAATAGTTAATACAAATTCTCCAAGTCCCATCCTTATTTTGTACCAACACGATCGGGCTTGTTGGCTTCATGGGGCCTAACCCAGGTTCCGATTTATTTAGCCAAACAAATCCCTGTACTACTGGCCCTTTCAGCAACAACCCGGGGAGCATAGACTGAGGTCTCACCCGAAGCAGTATGGGGGGGATGCTAGAACCAAGTTTCTGCACCCTTGAGATGTCTGAGGGGTTGATTTAGTCCAACTATGAATATCTTCGCATAGGTCACTTCGTGCACATTCCTGACCTACGAGGCCTTCATGCTCTGTTATACTTGACTTCACATAGCCCTAACTAGGGGCTATGGAGCTTTCACGCTACTAATGTAGTGATTTGCGCTATTTTCCCAAGTCACACCACGGATCTTAGTTATCTTCATATAATAGTTAGTTATCTTCACATAAAAATATACTTTATATTATATTCACTTATTCATCGCATTCATATAAGTTTGCGCAACAAATAAATAGTAAACTTGCAATTCATACACAATATACTTCAATGAATAAAACAGGAAAATATACACATAAATGTTGTAAAACTTCTCTTTATTAATTCTTCAATCGGTTACAGACTCAACCTGCCCTACGCACTCAGCTGCAGGGGTTCGCGCACTCAGCTGCAGACTATTATGCCTCTATGCACTCAGTTGCAAAGCCTTCTCCTACTATACTACCCAAATACTCAACTTTACACTTCGACTCAATGCTTCATCATTAGATCTCACATGGATCACTTCCTTCTCCCTTTACACTTAGAGCCTCACTCTATTTATAAAATCCCATGGACCGCAGACCATGGGTAGAACTCTCAAGCTGACACTACATTACAAAAGTAAGGGCAGACAACTCTATGACTTAATTACAACTTCGCACTCCGCGCCCACAAATCGTGGAGTCTTTCCATCAAACTTAGTCAAAACTTGGGCTTTAAGCCCCGAAAATTGCCTTGGGGGATCCCGTGCCCAACAGGTCCCCAACACAAACATCATGACTTGCCCTCGAGTCACTCTGTCAGTGCAGAGATCTTCACGTGGAGACCTCCCATCTTTGCTCGGACTGTTGTAAGGTTGGCAATGCACTGAGCGACTACATGCTTTATCTCCTAGATGTGTTGTTTAGAGACCGTAGTATCTAAACTACTTCCATATATCTGCTCATGCATCGCCTACATCTATTTATAGTCGCGCACCTCCTTTCAGCTACCTGGAGTGCTAAGACTGTGATTTTGTTGGCTAGTCAGATAGTTGGGCCACCCGTGTATGGCTTGAACCGACTTCCATTCACCTTGCTTGGGAAAGGTTCTCCGTTTAGCTTTACGAACTGCACCGCGCCTCTGTCTCTGACCTCCTTAACAACATACAGTCCCAACCAATGCATTTTGAAGTTTCCCAGGAATTTATCAAACTTACTATCATATAGTAACACCAAATCGTTCACCTTGAAGGTGCATAACTTAATATGTCGATCATGCTAGGCCTTTTCGCGTTGCTTATGTACCTACTGATGGAATCCAGCCAACAACCGTTCCTCTTCAAGTTCCTCCAACTACATGAGCCTCTCCTCTAGGGCTTCGCAGTCCATCATACCTATGAGCATTGTTATGCGTAGACTAGGCACAATATACTCCATTGGAATTACAACTTCCACTCCATAGACCAGCCCGAAAGGTGTCTGTCCCATCAGTTTCTTGCATGTCGTGCTATAAGCCCATAATACTGCTGGTACGTGCAGGTCCCATTCACGTCGCTATGCATTATATACCCTGTTCAGTGCTTCACACACTTCATTAAATGCTTCTGTGTGGGTAATCTTCTGTACACTCATTCCTTCCACACTCTATCATTCCAACTGGAGGGACCATTCGCACAATTGCCTCCTCAGCACATGTTTATTGACCGTGTTCAGCAATGTGAAGTCCATGTGCATCCGTGTAGGTTGTTTACGATATGCCTATACCCACTTGGACAGATGCACGTGCGGACCATAGCATACATTGTATTTATCTGTTAGTCACATCTACGGCTTCCAAAAATGCATGTGCATAATTCTCCTTCATTCGCGCTAGTGTTCCAAGCTTCCTTGGTGTATACCCCACCACCTCGCGGGTGTAGCATGCAGTACCCACTTCAAAGCCTAGAAACGTTGCTTTTCCAACACCTCCCTTTCAAATCTATCCAAGAAAGCATCTACCTCACCTAATCCATCAAAAGTAGTTAAATATCTCACTTCTATCGATACTCAGCGCAACGATCTTGTCATCATGTTACACTTCAGCATGGTTACCTTGTGTAACTGGTTTTGCCATCGTTCTATTTCTTCATCCAAATCCGATTTACAAGAACTTTCATTCTCCCATGAGATTCATCCATCCGCGGTGGGATCTACCCAGTCTTGCTCTCGTGTAGCTATTTTGTAGATGCAGTCCAAATCGTCGTCGCTTTCATAGTCGTGCACTAGCTCTGTGTAGCGCGATCCTTCTATAGGTTCCAAAGGTATGACTACGAGCAGAGAATTTTTCTCAAAAATCATCTTGTGCTTCTTCATATCAATTAATCCATTCATGTCAGTGGCCCAATCGATTCCTAAGAGCACGGGGTAGGGATTGTTGTCATCAACAATCTCTATCACTTCAAAGTCTACTAGCGTGCTTGCCCTTCAATATCCATGGTGATTCCCTGCAATCTACCCATTGGTATTATCTTTTGTTGGTTCTCCATTCAGAGCTGGATAGGAGACCATTGCAACATAGGCCTTTCCATGCACTCCCATGTCTGCTTTGGTAGAACATTTGCATCCAATCCTAAATCTAGAATTACTTAGTCCATCTGATATTCTCCAATCTGCGTGGTCAACCTCATTTCTCTTCTCATCCTCATCTCATGCTTTCCAATCTTTTGGACTATGCACGACTCTCCTAGCATGGTCCTAGCGCATCTGTTAATGAGTTCCTACAATCGCTTTATAGCCTTACTGTTGCGCAGTAGCTTCATGCATATTTCTTGGAACATCGTAAGCATAGATGGGTCCATTTCTGGCTCCGATCTATCTTCCCTTCCTGAAGTGGAGGCATCAATGAAGCTCTTCCTAGCTTCCATGAAGGTTTCCTTAGTGCGCTCCAAATCAAACTCTACTTCTTTCGTCAGAACCTTGCGAATCCAAGTACTATCTTCGGGTTGTTCGCCTTTATCATCTCCCGTGGTAATTCCACTTTGGAGCACAATGTTCACATTTGGATCTTCCTCGCATGGCTCATACCTCATTATCTGTAGGTTCTGAGTCAAGGGAGGTTGGAGCGCTCCCTTGTTGCGCAGCCTAGCTATCAACGTAGGATAGTCTAGCATCTTGTGATCAAACAAGGTACAATACAGACATGATGGACGCATTGGATTCGTACAATTATGGGCATAATGTCCTAGCCCTCCACAATTGTAGCATATCAACTATCTGCAACCTCTTCCAGGCCCTCCTCCACCTCGGCCTTATCCGCGCCCCTGAAATCTTATTTGCGCCATTCCTGTGTTCTGGTCAAGGGGCCGCATTTTGACCTGAACCCTGTAGGTGGGAGCTCTATCCATCATTATCTCATATCTTCTACAGGTGCGCTCATCGCGTCCAACCAATCTACAAAAACTACAGAACAACTCTTGTGAATTCTGTGTCTACTTCTGTAACAAATGGTAGTTTTTCATAGCATGCTTTCCTCCTATTTGAAAAATTGCACACCATAAAGCAGGCATTGCGTTAGGTCCTACTTGTGCCTATGGTCTTAACGGCATCAGCCCTTCTCCCACGAGGTAGTTTGCAAACACCGGGCAGTGGTCCTTGTCATTACCTTGATCCTTACATTTAACGCACCATACCTCTTCACGCACTTCTGCTCCGGCTATCATGTCCTCTTTTAGACTCTGCATCTCAAGGCATAAGTTTTTCAACTACGTGTGGATCTGTTGAACTCCCAAGTTAGGATCCTGTATCGAGGTCTCAAGCAGCCTCATCGTGATCTCCAAGGCTTATATTAACCTTTGTTGCAATAGCGCATTCCTCAAATGTTGCGTTAGCGATGCTACAAAACATTTGCGGTGATGTCCATTCGTAAAAGTCATATTAGATTTGTGAATTATGCACTTCAGTCTCTCATCCAATTCCCAAGGAGTTTCGCCTGGTAGCATTGCGATCTCTTTGAATCCAATGATCGACTGCGCCTTTGAATTCAGCTTGCTAAATTCTCTATTTAGTGCAATTTGGATATATGTGATCCTCACATTCGGATTGTCATTAGAATGCTTAATATACCAGGTCAGCGCGTGATCCTGTAGAGAACTAACTAGCATCGCTTTCTTTATATTATCATCTGTAACTCCCTGTGATTACCATACGGCTCTTGTCACGAACCAAAACTGGTCTAGGTCTTCGTTTCCTACTCCCTTGAACACAGGCAACTTTATCGCGCTTTCCATATTGACTTGTGGTGGTGGCGGAGGTGGTACAGGCAAAGATGGAGGTGAAGGCAGTGAAGCTGGTGATGGTGTGGGTGGGGGTCGTATGCACAGAATCCTCTACCTTTTGAAATTGATCACACTTTGCGGTGAAACCTTCGTGAACTCTTCCTCATCCCCTCGTGAAGGTGAAATCAAAGGGCTATTCTTTGGTCCCTTACTCCCTTCATTTCTATCGTTTTTTCCACTTCACGTGGCTCCGGACATCAAGGTAATTGCATAACCCTCTTTTCACACAATAACATTTTCATCCAAGTATTTAGAGACTTTACATACTTACCTTGCAGTCCTTTGAGAAAGTGTTGCTCTGCATCGCTATAGCTAACTGAAGTATCTTCTGCGAACTCAGTAATGAATCCTCCTATAATTTGATCGATCTAGTGATCAACAGCACGCATGATCTTATCCTCCGATGCTTCCAATCTACGCAGTAACTCTGGGGTCCACACAATAGGATTGTTGAGCTTCCACCTTCCTTAGCTAACTACTAGCTTCGTGATCCACTTGTACAACTCAGTAGGGAAAGATGCGAAGAAAATTTAATGGATCTCTGTGTACAGGTAGCAGTCTAACCACTCTTCCTTTGATAGTCGCAGACTCCTGTTCTCCTGCGCCACGAACTCATGAATTTTCCTGTCCAACCAACCTTCAATTGCTTTCTTGGTTGGATTCCAATCATATGACATCAAACATCTCTATGCAGATTCTGGTCCTGGCAACAGAACCATTTGTTGTCTTGAGGGGGCCTAACCTAGGTTCAGAGTTATTTAGCCAAACAAATCCCTGTACTACTGGCCCTTTAGGCAATAGCCCGTGGAGCGCTGACTCAGGTCTCTCCTGAAGCAGTATCGGGGGGATGCTAGAACCAAGTTTTCACGCACTTGACATATCTGAGGGGTCGATTTAGTCTGACTGTGAATATCTTCGTGTACTTCACTTCATGCAGTTTTCAGACCTGCAAGGCCTTCGTGCCCTATTATACATGACTTCGTGCAACCCTAACCAGGGGCTGAGGAGCTCTCACGCTGCTAAAGCAGAAATTTGTGCTATTTCTCCAAGTCATACCGTGGATATTACTTATCTTCTTATAACATTTAGCTATCTTCACGTAAACATATACTTTATATTATATTCACTTATTCAACACATTCATATAAGTTCGCACAACAGATAGACAGTAAACTTGCAATGCATACCCAATATACTTCAATGCATAAAATAGGAAAAGATACACAGAAATATTGTAAAACTTCTCTTTATTGATGCTTCAATCAGTTACATACTCAACCTGCCTTGCACATTCAGCCGCAGGGGTCTGCGCACTAACCTGCGGACTACTAGGCCTCTGCGCACTGAGCTGCAAAGCCTTCTCCTACTCTACTACCCAAAGACTTGACTTTACACTTAAACTCAATGCTTCATCATTAGATTTCACATGGATCACTTCCTTATCCCTTTACACTTAGAGCCTCGCTCTATTTATACAATCCCATGGTCCACAGACCATGGGTAGAACTCTCAAGCTGACACTACACTACAAAAGTAAGGGCAAACAACCCTATGACTTAATTACAGCTTTATGCTCTGCACCCACAAATCACAGAGTATTTACATCGGACATAGTCAAAACATGTACTTCAAGCCCCAAAACTTTCCTTGGGGGGATCTCGTGCCCAACAAGGCTCCCATAAGGCGATGAACTTGACTTGATGTGACCTTTCTGCAACAGCTCTTGAATCTGCCTCTTGATTTCATTATTCTTGAGAACCAAGCAGTGATATATTGGTTCATTGGGAAATGATGCACCTGGGGTCAGATTGATGGAGTGCTTGACATGAGAATGCAGAGGCACCACTGCGAGGGAGGTGAAGATGTCCTCGTACTCCTCCACATCCTTGTCCATATGTTTTTTTTGTCTAGAGGGGCCCTATCTAAAGGTCATGGCCACCATCTTCTTCTTTCCATGAGGGTGTATCATCAGGAAAACAAATTTTGCTGTTTTGGAAATGAGCTTACTACATTGTTTTGTAGTAAAAAAAGAGATGGTGGTCGACGATGCTACCTCCTATATCCTGTAAAACTTATTTCCCAAGGTAACAATAATAGTGCAAGGCCTTCACTCATACATAACATGTCGCTTCCACAAGTATGGTTGGCCTAATAATACATCACAAACATCAAGGGGAGCAACGTCACACAATACCTCATCCGCGAAGGGCTTGATGTTGTATCGAAGGCAGTACTACTGGCTCATTTGAATATCTCATCCTTGGTTAAGTCACTTGATGGTATACGGTTGTAGGTGTGATGTGGTCGGTAAGCCCATTCACTTCATGACCTCTTCTAAAATGAGGTTCTTTTGGCACCCGTTGTGGATAATGAATTGTAGCGAGGAACCCTTTACCCACATTTGGGAGTGGAAGAGGTGCTCCTCTTCCTCTGGATCTTCAGGTTCGTCCTTCTAGATCTTCCTAGTGGCAATGGTGGTGTTGGGCTCCACATTGATAATCTGCTTCCCTTTTTCATTCCTGTTGTCGGGTTTTGACTCAGAGTTGGAACATGCATCTGATTCCAAAGCCTTTAGCTTAGCCACGAGTGACTTCTTGGCTCGACACTCACTTGTGTTGTGAGTGGAGCTATTATGGAACTCACACCACTTTCCCCTATCCTTCTTCGGCTTCATAGTGTTGTTCTTCTCTTACAACTTTGGCAGGTTGTCTTGGGTCACCTCGCCTTGGATTTGTCCTTAGTTCTATGGTTTAGGGGCACCTTTCCCTTGCTTCGGATTCGTAGATCGAAATTCTCGCTTCTTCTGTTTAAATTTTTTCTCAATATTGACAGTGTATCAGTACGTTGTGCTGAGCAAGGAGGTGTCTAGGACCTCCATGTTGTCTTGGATGTACCTATGTAGGCAGTCGTGGTACTTGAGTACCAAATGTTTCTTAGAATCCTTGATACCCAACTTTGTGCGAAGGGTATGAAAAACATTGGTAAACTTCGACACATCTTGGTCCCTTCCCTGTCGTAGCATGGTCCACTTTATGTATTTACCCTCATAGCTCCCAATTGGGTAGGACTGCTCCTTGATGGCATCCCAAAATGAATTCCAAGTGGGTGTGACTAAAAATAGTGAGGACGAACTTTCATCCTTTTGCTCACAATAGGTTTCCCACTAGTCCTAGATGTGGGGGGCCGCTTTTAGAAGAGAAAGAGTAATATTTTCCTTGCTGGAAAAATCATGAACAAAAAAATGTCCTTTTGGCCTATTTAACCATGTATCTATGACGCCTGCATCTATTTGGCCCTCAAATATGTGAATGTCAAAGTTTACTCCTACCTTAAAAGGAGTGGAGCCTCTAGAGTGGTTTTTGGATGTGGATGCACCTCCGGTGGGTAACTATTAAAGGCGTTGGTGTCTAGGTATGAACAATTTATCCACCCCTTTTCCTACATTAATGTATCAATCTGGGTGCATATTCTTTTCAAGGCAACACGCAAGGTATATGCAGGGGCAAGGTTACAATCTGTCATCGACCAAGGGTTCATGATTACCAATCAAAGCATTTCTGAAACAGAAATAAAAAATCAACTGCAACATTTAAAAAGATATTCATAGTTATCTAAGGAATCTGCAACAACAAGCAAGAAGTAAACACAACAATAAATAATACACACAAAACAAGGAAACATGCAACACTTGATCAGAAGAGTAGGCCCAGCTCTCTGATCAGGGCTGCGTTACTCATAGTGAATGATATATCAACAAAAAGGTTTGTATCTTATTAATCTGAATAATGTTGTTACAATACAATGCAGGGTCTGACTAACTCCTGATACAGGAATGACCCGTCTTTTATATAATACAAAGGATAATAACATCTCTCCCAAAAACCTGACAACTATATGCCCAAAGATATACATTAGTTCAATCACAGCACTAGTGCCAAGAGAGCAAGAATAGGAATGATCCAAAAATGGGTTGAGAATAGCTGCAAATCAGTTATGATGTTTCGTCGTGGTCAATGAGCTGCTATGAATCACAAAACTGCTACGATATGTTGTGCAGTCAACACATGTGTCCCATAACCTACAGTCATAACATGTTTTAGTGGTTCGCATAGGTAAAACCCTCATGACTCTAGTTTATTAATTAAATATCCCAAGAGACGATAAAGGGGGAATCACATTATAGTTTTACATAGTAAATATATGCGAACAAATACAAAAGGGATGAAAAGAGGAATGGAAATGAAGGGAAAAGATAGGCCAATTTCGTTCCCAACATCTCCCCCCAACTAGCCTTCTGCATGTGCTGGTGAAGCTCATCATCTACACAGGTCTGGGTTGGATAGGCTGTGTGCTTTGTGAAGCCGGGCAAGATCATATTCCTCGGACCTTAAACCCCTCTGAGAGGAAAACTTCCCTCCACCAATCATTTGGTACATTATAGGTTGGGGTGTAGTTTTTTGCTAGCAACCATAGGATAGGGTACTGAAATTGAATTCTCATCCACCAGACCCCACATGTTTCGATGCATGCCACATATCTTGGCACCCTGCTGAGTGCCCGTGCAAAATTTGGTGCTCCAAACAGTTCTCTGTTTCGGACAAATGTGTGTGACATCATCCACCTTTTCTGACAACTATCCAAGTCCTCAGCTTGAAACATGTCTGATTTTTTGACACAGAGATCGATGCACCAATTTTGTGTCCTTAGCATCCATTCCTTATTTCCCTTAATTTCCAAAAATGTAGTGTGCTTATTATACATAGCCACTGATCTCTCGGGTTCTCCTCTTACCATAAAAGGCTTCGTGGCCTGATTTGACTCGAACATGTCAGAAGCCTTCTACTAGCTTATTTGATTAAAAGTGTAAGAGGAGAGGGCCCTTAAATGAATGTCCCCCACATATGGAAATGGATTAAATTCTCTCTCAACATGCAAGAGATACCCATGCATGTAAAGCTCACACATAAAATGTTGAGTCGGCACATCATGGGCTCTCAATATCTGGAGGAACTATACACCATCCTCAAACTCGTGACTAATTTATTTCTGGATGCTTTCCAAATAAAAGAAAAGAAAGCATTCATGCAAAAGTAAAGAATAACTGGAAGCGGGAGGGTAACATGCCATCACTTCTTGTGCTAAATGGAGCATCTGCTCTTTATCAGTTTTTAACTCTACTACTTGCCTTTCCAGCCACTCCACCTTGAGTTGCTGCTTTGCATGCCTCAATCGCATTATATCAATGTGCTCCACATATTCAAAGATAGCCATAGATGCTCGTTCTTGGGCTTTCTTCGCTTCATTCTGATATCGTGCTGCGGTGGATTTCCAAGTTTGTACCTCAACCGTCAAAGAAAACTCACGGCCTTCAAACAAATATTCTATCGGGTCTATCTGAGTGGCAACAGAAGTCGTTGCCACTTCATCTACCTGTGTCCCTACTTCGGTCGTCATGGTTTTGTTCTTCTTAACCCACCGCTTATATTTCTTCACCTGTTTCTTCAACCGATACATCTATTTTCTCAGCCTCGTAACCTCTGTTTTGAGCCGCACCATTTCTTTAAATTGAAGATGATATTTCTACTTCATAGGTATCCTGGGTTGTTCACACAATTCTACCCATTCTTGATTGACCACCACCTCATCTGGTATTGCAGCCGGTTCGACAGGTGGTGGATTACTCGAGGGAGTATCCACAGGGTTAATCAACGGGGCTTCTTTGGTTGGTCTCTCTCCCTGGGGAGCAGCCATTTCCTTATTGTCTCCTGCCTCGTCCTATTGTGAAGCTATCTCGATAGGTGGCGAGCTCACTCGATGGATGTCCATTGGTGGTTCAGATAAAACCTTCCCTTCCAGGTTCCCTCGTTTCAAAAGCATCGGCCTCTTCCTTTATTCTGGGTTCCTAGGAAAGGTCTCTGTAGGGGTCTGTGACCAAAAAACCTGTGGCAGCTGGTTCCTTCTTTGACCTATCATAGTTCAATATTGGCAGAACGGCCACATCCTCCTCTATGTGTCGGGCGGAGAGAGACACCCTTGCCCCTTTCGGAATGGAGAAGTAAGAGGAAAATTGAAACAATTTTCCTACCTAATCTATCTCAGCCCCAGTTGTGGCCTTCGGCTCTTTCCCTCTATCTGTAGCATCTCTGCTCTGGGTTGAAACCCCTGCCCATGTAGTACCCTGTTCTGAGGTTGATGCTAGTTCTTGTGGAACAACGTCAGTCCCAACATCTAATTCCTCTGTGGTCTCTAGGGTCGGACAAGTTAATGGTTGTTCTTGTGTAACACCACCTTCCATGGCTAGTAGTTCTTGAATAGACGATTCTAGCACTATTTCTTCGAGCACGGCATTGATACAAATGGATTCTTGCATAATCACATCAATTCAATCCATTATACCCATAGCCTCTTCTTCTATTGGCCCCACGGTTCTTTCAGCTTCGGGCCCCTCTCGTCCAGGTTCATCTTCCTCCATTGGCTCTATGGTTGAGGGTGGTTCTTGTGGACACCCCCGGCTGCAATATTAATGGACTCCTCCACCAGCTTGATGTGGTCCCTCTTAACTTATTAAAGTGCTATTGATTTGCTCCACTAGCTCCATGGTCGAGGTTGGTTCTTGAGGGACAGCCTCAGTCGTGGTGCTGGTGGCCCTTTCTATATTGGCCCCTTACTACAACACTTCTTCTTCCATCGGTTCCGTGGTCGAGGCTAGTTCTTGTGCAGTAGCCTTGACTATCCTCCCATGTTTGCGCTCCTGGTTTTGTTCCAGCCCTTCGATTTCCATCTTTATTTCCTCTGGTTCCTCTTGATCTATGTATTCATCCTCTACTCCGATTCCTTCCTCCATCGCTTTCGGCTCTTCTTCTCTAGTAGCTCTAGCAACCGTTATCTCTTCCTCTGTAGAATCCTGAAATGTTTTCGGCGGGAATTGAAATCGACCGATTGCATGCATGACTAACAGCCAGACTAGACCATGGTTGGTAATGACTGCTGCCACTTGTCATGAATGCTGAGCAGAGTGCACCATCAGCTAGAGACTCCTTAATAGGAAGAAAGGCATATTCAATGAAAAGGCTTCCGCCTTTGGGAACCAGAGCTAAACCAATATTCTAAAATGCTATTTAAACATGGTGGTATACCTCCCCTTGCAGGTTATGTATCTCATTACAAAACCTGCTTCCTCACCCCATGGGTGTGGTAATGAATTTCGGTCATACCCCCGGCCTTTCTGAACAACATTTTATTCGACCTACAAGAATGCTTCAGGGAACGCCGGAAGGGCGGTTCTTCGTAAAAGCCATTTCTGCCCCTGCTGAGGTAGCCCACTGACCTCTGCAATGGTTTCTTCTGTAACAGGGATTTCTATCCCCTAGAGCAGAGAACTCCCTTCCTCTAAATTGAGTGCAAATTCAATAGCAATTGCCTCATTAAACCCTTGCAATATTTCAAAATAGAAATCTCACCTTGCATTTTCAAAAACCTACCATACTTCCTTATTGTTTCTGACCATTGTCATGCCTTTCGACTCATGGTGCACAACAAACCCACCCATCCCTGTTAGAACTAGAACAACACGATGGATACAGTCGGCTAGTAGGGGGAGAGTAACAACAACCCAACTAACGATGACAATATTGTTAGCATGGTGACCGCAGGGTAAACGAATGATGATAATGGCTGGTACACCTCAAAAAACACAAGAAATAATGGCAGGGTATAGCAGTACAGGTGAAAGATTATGGTAATTGAATGCAGCGTACTAGGGAAATGACCAGTAAAATTCTTGGCATACGATTTCAAATTCCAATGCATAGGAATCATGATTACAAAATCGCATAATTTTTGGTTTCCATTCTCATTGGATTTGGTAATGATGTGATATGATTACGATTTTAGGTATGTTTTCATTCCTTTATGATGGGACCCCCCCCCCCCCAAAAATTAAATGCGGCTGTCCACGGCACGTACTAGTCTCTTCTTTGGAATATTTTAATTAAATCCATAAGGGTCAATGAAGGTGTACCTGGCCACCTACCTGGTGGTGGAGTAATAGTAAAAATAACTGGCAGAGTAATGGCAATGGTAGAGTAACAGCACCGATGGAGTAATAGCACCAGCAAAATAATAGCATGATGGAGTAACAACACGGCGGAGTAACAACAGCTACGAAGTAACAACACCGATGGAGTAACAACAACGACGGAGTAACAACACCAATGGAGTAACAGAAATTAGCAGAGTAATAGTAATAGTGGAGTAACCACACCGATGGAGTAGCAACAATAGTGGAGTAATAGCACCGATGCAGTAATAGCAACAGTGGAGTAACAGCACTGATGGAGTAATTGCAACGGTGGAGTAACAACACTAACGGAGTAACAGCAACGGGCAGAGTAATAGCACCGACGGAGTAACAACAACGGGCAGAGTAACAAAACCAACAAAGTAACAATACTGACAGAATAATAGCAATAGTGGAGTAACAGCACCGACGGAGTAACAACAATGCTGGAGTAACAATACTGATGGAGTAATAGCAACAACGAAATAATAGCACCAGCGGAGTAAGAACAATGACTGTTACTTGAAAAATTTCTCCGTTTCTCCTTGTCATAATTTAGTTTTTTTTTTTAACATAAGGTAGAGGGAGCATTCTCTACACCAACAACCATCAAACTAAATATATCAGAAAGATGTTTGATGAAGGCATCTTGAGAAGTTGGATAGTGGTATAACTTCAGACGGTGTCTGTTCACTAGGAAGGAAGTACAATTTTCATCTACTGTAACCAATCTAACTATGCCATTGCTGAATACAACGTCCACTTCATAGGGTCCCATCCAATGAGTGCGAAGCTTTCCTTTAAAATCTTTGAACCAGGAGTCATATAACAATGCCCAGTCCCCTGTATGAAACACCTTATTCTTGATAAATTTATCGTGCCATTTCGTTCTCTGCTATTGGATAGCAATGGTTCTCTAGACAACTATTGAATGAATCTCGTCTAACTCATTGAGCTATTCCATCCGGTGTTTCTAGGCCTTTGATAAGTCTAATCCCACTTCCAAAGTTGTTTTGAGTGTACTGATCTCGAATTCAACTAGAAATAAAGGGGATTTCCCATAGACTAGCTCAAATGGTGAAAACCCAATTGTATTCTGCCATGTCATCCTATATGCCCAAAGAGCTTCTGGAAGTTTCTGTGACCAATCCTAGTGATGACTTGCAACAGTTTTTGTCAAGATATTTTCTAATACCTTTTTTGTGCTTTCTACCTGTCCATTCACTTGGGGATGGTAAGGAGTTTTCACTCTATGTTTAACCCCATATTTCTGCATAAGCCTCTCTATCATGTGGGATGTGAACTGTGCTCCTCCATATGAAACAATTTCTCTCAGGGCACCATATCAGGAAAAATTCTCTTCAAAAAGAAAATTTTCCACCATCTGTTCAGTTTCTTTTGCAACCGCTCTAGCTTCCACCCACTTAGTCACATAATCAGTACAGACTAGGATGTGAACCTTCTGATGGGAAGGTGGGTTGATGGGTCCAACGAAATTGATGGCCCACTTCTCAAAAGGTTCAAGGACTATCTGGGGTTGTAATGGCATTTCATCCAATTTCCCAGGTTGTCCCATCCATTGACAATTGTCACATCTTCGAACATAATCTCTAGCATCACGAAAGATAGAAGGCTAGTAGTATCCCATTTGCAGCACCTTGTGGCCTATTCTTTTATCTACAAAATGTCCTCCACAAGGTCCACTATGGGCGGCCTTCAATATCTCATAGATATCATCCTCAGATACACAACGCTAGATCTATTGATCAACACCTGTATGAAAGAGGTATCCTGCCATCCATGAATATCATATACTATGATGAATAATTTTTCATTGGTCCTGATATGACAGATGATGAAGTACCTTCCCTGTAGCATGATAGTTAGCAATATCTGCATACCACAAAGTATTAGCGGAATTTGCAAAGAGATAATCATTTGGAAAGCTATCTCTGATAGGTGTACCTTCGGCATTATTTTCATATCTAGAAAAAAAATCAGCAACCACGTTGTCCTTCCCTTGTTTATCTACTATGGTAATATCAAATTCTTGAAGTAGAAAAATCAATCTTGTAATACAACCAGGAGTAATGGGTTTATTCATCACATACTTGATGGCTGCATGATCCGTGTGTACAAAGGTGGGGTAACCAGTGATATAGTGTCAGAATTTGTTAATGGTGTAGATGACAGCAAGGAATTTTTTTTCAGTCACTGTGTAGTTTAACTTAGTAGGAGCCAAGTTCTTACTAACATAGTAAACTTCATATGGTACCTTATCCACTTGGTGCGCCAAAACTGCCCCAACTGCTATCTAGGAAGCATCAGCATGAATATGGAATGGTAATGTCTAGTCTGGTCCTCTAAGGATCGGAGCACTACAGACCAGTTCCTTGATCTTCACAAAGGCTGCATCACAGTCATCTGTCCACACAAAGTCTACATCTTTTGTCAGTAATTGAAAAAGAGAATGTGTTGTTTTAGCAAAATTTTCTATAAAGCGCCTGTAATAACCAACACAACCGATAAAGCTACGTACCTCAGTGGGTGTTCTGGGTATTGAAAAATGTTGTATTACTTTTATCCTGGTTGGGTCCATTTGGATTCCTGTAGCTGAAAGCAAGTGTCCCAGGACTATTCCTTCATTCATCATCATATGGCATTTTTTCGTACTTAAAGAGACATGCACCTGCTTGCATCTCTCCAAAACGTTTTCTAGCTTCCCCAATGCTTCTTCGAAGGAATCTCCATATTCCATGAAATCATCCATATAGATTTCAACACTATCATCCATCAGATCAGAAAAAATCCCTAAAATTGCCCTCTGGAATGTTGCAGGTGCATTACAGAGACCAAATGGGAGGACTATGTATGCGAACGTTCCCCAAGGGCATGTAAATGTGGTTTTGTCATGATCTTCAGGAGCTATCTGGATTTGGTTGTACCCACTAAATCCATCTAGGAAGCAAAAAAACTTCTTCCCAACTAATGTATCCAAGACTTGGTTAATGAACGGTAATGGAGAATGGTCTTTCTGAGTTTCCTTATTTAATTCTTTGTAGTCCATGCATATTCACCATTTACCATTTTTCTTAGGGACCATTACCAATGGAGAAACCCATTGGATGTATGAAATGGGGTAGATAAATCTCATGTCAAGCAACTTTTGAAGATCTTCCTTAACAATATTTTTCAGAGCAAGGTTCATTCTTCTCTGCGGTTGCCTCACAGGATGACAGTCCTCCTTGATGTATATGTGATGGGTGCATAGATTAGCAGGAATTCCCTTCATATCTGAATAGTCCCAGGCGAAGGCTTCTTTGTGTTTCCAAAGAACATCCAGGAGTTGTTTTTTCTGGGAATCCGATAGATTTGGATTGATATTCAGGGCTTTTCCTGGTTCTATTTCCATGGAAATACTGTCATGGGGTGTAGTTGTAGGTAGCTCATCAAATCCATCTATTGTTCCAATACTTTCCTGAGTCTCATAGCTCAATATGAACTCCAGGACTTGCTGATTCAAATCTGAAACATAACAAGGATCATTGATAAAGGTTGTAATTGTGTCATCTTCTATTTTAGCTTTCAACTAGAGGGCCTGTCCAATAGTAAGAACTGGTATTAACTCCTCATTTTCTGATTCAAACTCTTTCCTCTATAAAGATTTCTTGTGGCCTGTTGATTTTGCTGATGGGTTAGGTTTTGCGGGAGGATATAACACTAGATTCTTAGTGTTTTTCCCATTCGAAATGATCATATGCCCAAACTGAGACCTAATATAAGTGTTCACAGTTTCCAGCCAAAGTCTTCCCAGAATCAGGGGATGGCCTCCAGCTAGACATTGCATTTGGAGTACTAGGAAGTCCACAGGGTAGTGCGATGAATCAACAAAAATCATGATATCTTCTAACTTCCCTATCGGTTTCACTGTAGATCGATCTGCTAGTTCTAACATTGTAGGTGTGTGTTTCAAGTTACGAAGACCTAATGAATGCATGGTTTCAGTAGTGATAACATTTATGGTAGCACCCAAATCTACCAGTACATTTGGAATTTCTAACACATTAATTTGTACGGTTAAAATTGGGTTCCCAAGATCCCCATACTTTTCAGGCATGGAACTTTCAATCATGAAATCTGATAGCTTCCCCATTACATGAATGGTGAGCGGGTCTCTTGATTTCTTCTTAGGCTTCTTAGCATAATATTCCCTAAGATTTTTCACATATATAGGTATGTTCCTCATAGCTTGCAACAGGGGAAGCTTGACAAATAAATTATGTAACTCCCCTAACAGGTCAAACTCAGCTTGAGGGGTTGGTTTACTCACAGCCAACCTTTCTAGATAGGGCATTTCAACTTGGTGTTTTTGAGTAACTAGCGGTTGAGGAGGTGTGTAATTTTTATTGACTTGATTTGGTTCCTGTTCAACCATTTTTGGTTCCTTTTCCTCACTGTCAATTTGTTCAATGATAATTTGTGAGGGTTGAGCATCTACTATCTGCCCAGATCATAAATTCATCTCATAGAATTCTATGGTGGAGACGATGTATGAAGGTAGGTTGAGGGTGTCAGCTTGCTGAGCCCCTTCATTATTAGCATTCGGATTGGGTTGGATAGGGAGTCGAGGACGAATAGGCTGATTACCAGGAGGCAGGGGTTTGAGTTGCCTTAACAATGCTCCTTGTATCCTTTGGTGATAGAAATGTCTCTACAATCTCTTCCTCCCTGTCACAGTGGCTGGATCCTTCAGATCTCCTCTTTGTAACCCCTTCTTCCCTACTGGGATGGACCATTTCTTTGGACGCTTTACTTGCAACTTCTTCTTCTTCTATTACAAGCAATGGCATCCCTTTAACAGGCGTACTGTTGCTTGTCTCCCCGACTGCTGGAAGGGTCTGTTGGATCAAATTAGCACGGGGTGTTGTGGATAGCACTAGTTGTTCTACAAATTGTCCCTTGATTTTGTCCACGCACTTGGTCTCACGGCTACACAAGAAGACGCCTCTGACTCAGCTTTTACAATGATTTGCTAGATATAAGTGTTCCTTCCCAAATCTTGTCCTCCCTTTTTTGGAGCTGTCCCTCTACCCCTTTTATTTAGCTCTCTGTTCATACAAGTTTGTGTGATGACAAATGTTGCAATCAAGCCACAATGCTCAAGGCCTAGAGTAGGGTGTCAAAAGACCATTCCCTCCCCAAGATGAGAGATCACGTTGAAAAGAAGGTAGCTAACGGAAAAAAAGAAAGAAAAGAAAAGAAAATAGGAACCTTGGGTTTAGGGCCTAGAGCAGAGTGTCAAAGGACTCCTCCCTCCCCAGGACAAGAACCCAACCAAGAAAATAACACACACACACGAGAAAACCTAACACTTCAAGACCTGAAGTAAGGTGTCAGAGGACCCCTCCCTCCCTAGGGCGAGAGATTGGGCTCCTCGAAATAAAAAACACAAAAATGCTAGGGAAATCTAAGCTCAAGGCTCGGAGCAGGGCATCAAAGGACTCCTCCCTCCCCAGGGCAAGAGATCGACCCTAGTAAAATAGGAAAACAATTAAGAAAAAAATGAAATAATCGAAATACCTACGCTCAGGACCTGGAATAGAGTGAGAAAGCTCGTTCTCTCCCCAAGATGAGAGATTGACCCTCTAGTTAATATAGATCATGTCTTACACCTCGTTAGCCTCCCCAACAATGGTGCCAAAATGTTGGTGTCTAGGTATGAACAATTTATCCACCCCTTTTCCTACATTAATGTATCAATTCGGGGGCGTATTCGTTTCAAGGCAACATGCAAGGTATATGCAAGGGCAAGGTTACAATCTATCATCAATGAAGGGTTCGTGATTACTAATCAAAGCATTACTGAAACAGAAATAAAAACTCAACTGTAGAACTTAAAAAGGTATTCACAGTTATCTAAGGAATCTGCAACAGCAAGCAAGAAATAAACACAACAATAAACAATACACACAAAACAAGGAAACATGCAGCACCTGATGAGAAGAGAGGGCCCAACTCTCTGATTAGGGCTGCGTTACTCACAGTGAATGATAGATCAACAAAAAGGTTTGTATCTTATTAATATAAATAATCTTGTTACAATACAATGTAGGGTCTAACTAACTCCTAATATAGGAATGACCTGTCTTTTATACAATACAAAGGAGAATAACATCTCTCCCCAAAACCTGGCAACGATATGCCCAAAGATATACATTAGTTCCATCACAGCACTAGGGCCGAGAGAGCAAGAACAGGAATGATCAAAAAATGGGTTGGGAATAGCTACAAATCAGTTATGATGTTTCATCGTGGTCGATTAGCTATTATGAATCATGGAACTTCTACAATATGTCATGTGGTCAACACCTGCACTCCATAATCTGCAGTCATAACATGTTTTAGTGGTTCGCATAGGTAAAAGCCTCATGACTCTAGTTCATTAATTAAATATCCCAAGAGACGATAAAGGGTAAATTACCTCAAAGTTTTACAAAATAAATATATGCGAACGAATACAAAGGGGATGAAAAAAGGAGTGGAAATGCACAAAAAAGATAGGCTAATTTGGTGCCCAACAGAAGGATCTAGGAAAAGTTATCCATCATCACATTCCTTTGTTTCTCGAGGGCCTCCTCGAGCAATATTTTGATAGGATCTCTTGTGCCCTCATCTTTCTTTTATTCCCCCATGGGCGATTGTTGAGGTTTACGAGATTGGTCTTGCAAAGGTTCAACTAGATCAAGCCGCAACTCCTTATATCTCGACCTCGTTGGGGACATGCAAATAGAAACAAAGAAGGAGCAGACCGCTCTGATACGACTGATCCGAATTTAAACAGGAATGCAACAAATTACAAACATAACCATAAATATAGAGATGCAATAGAAATAAAATTTCATTTGATTAATATCAAATACTAAAACATGCTTACAACATAATGGAAATAAGACTAGCTCACACGATGGTAGCTTCTCTCTAAGAAGAGATGTGTTGGCTACATGCCTCTGAATTGTGTTAGAATTAGGCTGAAAGGCCTATTTATTATTGAGAAACAATGGGAAACTCTAAACATCCAAAAACCTAACCCTAGAAGATGAAGCACCAAACTTTGGGCCCCGTTTGGGTAAATTGGTACATCAATTTCCTGGGGTCTTAACTTTTGCATGCGATCTCCATTTGACACGCACAATGCTTCGTTAGAAGTATCTATCCGAGGAATACAAATTACAAGTGGATAACATCATGCAATGACCAATGGTGGCCCCAGGTTTCCCAAAAAACATCGTTTAGGGCCTCAAAATAGCTCCAGAATTTTAGGAACCGAAAAATTGCCAAAAATAGTAAATTGTGCTACAAATAAGGAAAATGAAAAACTGAAAGAAACAATGGTGGGGGTCCAAGTGGAATAGGCAGGTGGCCACCAATATCTATCTTGATGAAAAATATAGTGCCTCCACATCTTCAATGCATGAATGATCACCACCAAATCAAGATCATGCGTCACATACTTTTGTTCTTGCTCATTCAATTTCCTCGACTCATGGCATAACAACTGTCCCTGGTACATCAAGACTCCACCAAGTCCTCTCTTACAAGCATCTGTATAAACCAAAAAATCTTTATATAGATCTGCAATCTTTAGAACTAAAGCATTTGTAAGCTACTACTTCAACTGCTCAAAACTCGTTGCACATTCCTCTATCCATTCAAATTTATTTCCTTTCCTTCACAAAGATGTGATAGGACATTATATCTATGAGAAGTTCCTGATGAACCTCCTGTGGTAAATTTCTAACCCCATGAATGATATAACCTCATCCACATAACTAGGAGTTTCCCATTCCATGATAGCTATGATCTTTTCTAGGTCCACTAGTATGCCTTCCTTAGAGACAACATGTCCCAAGTAATGTACCTATGTCTCAAAGAAACTATACTTACTGAGTTTGTCATACAACTAATGTTGTCTTAACAATCTCAACACTGTTGATAAGTGTTCGACATGCTCTTCGTCATTCTTAGAATATGTCAATATATCATCACTGAATACAATCACAAACTTGTCCAGATAAGGATGCAACACACTATTCATCAAAAAAATGAAAGTAGTTGGAGCATTAGTCAAACCAAAATGAACCACAACAAACTCATAACTATCATACCTGGTATGGAAAGCAGTCTTGTAGGTTTCCACTTCTTTTATACGTACCTAATGATATCCTGATCTCAAATCAATCTTTGAGAACACTATTGCTCCCTTCAACTAACCAAACAAGTCATTGATCAATGGAAAAGGGTACATGTTCTTGACGGTCACCTTATTCAACTACTTGTAATCAATACACAATTAAGATTACCATCCTTCTTCCTCACAAACAATATTGGTGCACCCCAAGGTGGCAAGCTTGGCCTAATGTATCCCTTGTCAAGCATTTCCTTCAACTTCAACTTCAATTCCACTAGATCTGGAGAGCTCATCTTGTAAGGTGGCCTTAATGCTGATTTTTCTCCTAGTACCAACTCAATAGAAAATTCCACTTCCATGTGAGGTGGAAACTCTAAAATATCTATTGCAAACACATCTTGAAACTCTTGTAAAACCAGATACCCCTTGAATATTTTCTCATCCTCAACATCCTTACCTTTATCACTGGAAACATGCACCGCAACCAATACACACCATTTCTCGTAGTTGTGCTTTTCTTGCATAGATTTGACCATTCTAACTGATGTAGGCTTCTTATTACCCTATAATATCCTCTTCTCTCCATCACCATCCAAGTATTCAATAATATTTTCGTACCAATCCACCTTAGTCCTATGAAAATACAAACAATCCATACCTAGAAGCATACTATATGATCCCAATGGGAGCACATTTATATGTCTTTATTTAGGCATACCATTAAGCTAAAATGCACAATATATTAGCCAATGATAAACTCTTTTCTTCGTACATGTAGACAACTACACCAACCAAGACTCTGGATGCACTTATTTTCTCAAACCACACTTATCCAACCGACCAGGATTAACATAATTGTTGTTAGATCTAGGGTCAATCAAGATAGAAATAAATCAATCATAGAGCTTACCTTCCATCTCAATAATAGATGTATGGTGATCTTCCTTATTGTTATCAAATGTTGCATAGATAAAGGAAATGCTTTGTCCAACATCCCCAACTATATGTGCCTCGTAAGCACTATAGATTTAAGCCCTACCACCATGATATGAAATATAATCCTTCGTGAGATCATCCTTGCCACATATCCAACACTGAAACTCTCTCCTACCATAACCTCTATTCTACTAATCTATAGGCTGAGGCCCATGTCCCTTTTGTACTACATTAAACTTCTTGTAAGGAGAAACATTCTCTTTCCCACCTACATCCTGAGGTATTGTTTGATAGGGTGGCCATTTACCTTTAGTATTTTCATTCCCTTTCTAACCCTACTTAGACTTGGTCTTACACTTTTATTTTTCATAATAGTGCTTGAACTTTCCAGTGACCTCTTCCAGTGACTAAGGCTCATCATACTCAATCTGATCCTTAAATGCTAATGTAAATCCAATCATAAATATATAAACTTTGTTTTTCTCATCCTTAAGAAATGGCACATACCTCAACAACTATAGGAACTTAGTCATGTTCTCCTCATTTATCATTGATCCCATCTTCAGCTCATAGAACTCCTTGGCCTTAATGTCATAGTACCTCTCTGAAAAGTACTTCTTCCTTAAGAGTCTCTTCAACTCACGCCAACTAAATTCCTCTCTCCTAATGTCTCTTACATGCTTCACATCTTCCAACCAGATGTTTTCTTTCCCTTTAAGGTTTAAAATAACTATCTTGGCCTTCATGTTCGCATGTTCTCTATGTGATCATGCATCTCAAAGAAATTCTTCATCTGAAGAAACCGTGCATCTACATCTTCTGGTTTCTTAAACTCTCCATCTAATGTAGATTCCTTTCCTTTCTTAAACTCATGCGACAAACATCCCTTTCCACTCCTCCTGTAAGGATGATAATTATTATGAGCATGATACATTTCTGAACCAGAACCAGAGTAGAATCCATATTCATTTTCTCTCATATCAGGTGTATCCAAGAACATTCCATCCCTAACTGTGTCATCAATGTTCGGACTATGCTCACCATGAGACGTGCCACCATATACCCCATTAATCCTATCCTCCTATCCATAATTGATCTGTGGTTGTCCCTATCACTGCAATTCTAAGAAACTATGAAGAATAACTACATTGGCCTTTTCTTGTTTCTCTTGTGTCCTAGAAAGTCTCTCTTGTGACCGAATGATCTAGTCATTATTTTCTTTGAAAATTTTGATTTCTGCCTTTAGACTTCTCAAAGTGTCTGCTATGTCAAGGTAGTACCCATCTCTTGGCTGCTCATCTAATCTATAAGGATAGTCTCATGAATTGCAATCCAGCACTAGTCATCTTTGATCCTCTTCCTCCTGCAAACATTCCATGTTAGATAAACCAATTACAAACATGATAAACATAACTTGGTGAAGTTTAGGGGAGGCTATCTCATCTGCAAAATCAATCTAGATTAGCATGATAGATGTATATATACATAATCATATCAATAAACTTACATCATGCATGATAACACCAACTACACACAAAGGCCTCATCTGCGATAACCATAACTATGAAAATTAATGCATAACAACCACATAGACACTGACATGCATTCACAAAAAATACATTCTTGCATCGAGTCCAAGTATTTGAACCATACTCTCATACTACCATGTAACACATCCTCCCATGCTTACCCACTTTCACTAGCTTGTCGGAGTAAGCATGAGCTAAGGGCTATTGTGAAATGACTCAACCTCTTAAGTATAGTTAAGGAAGTGAAATTGACGAACTAAATCCTTAATGACCATCCTAATGGGCTACAAGACACCCAAGAGTGAAACCACCAATCCGGGTGCCCAAACCCTAAGTTGGAATGCTTTTTCAATGACCTTGGCTCCCAACCGCATGCACGAAAAGGCCTCCATATGGTTGAGGGCCTCTAACAACATGTGTAGCTTACCAGGGATGTGGTTATGACCAAATTCCTTAGTTCACAGTGTGTGGTCCTGGATTCTAAGCCTAAATTCCAGGTTAGCCTCGAGACCACTGCCCAGAACTCAATGAGACTTTCGAGAATTATAAATAACATTAGGACAAAACCATTCATTCCAAAATTGATCAAATACTTGACCCAACTAGGCCTAACCATGACAGTCATTTCATCAAACATATTGAGAACATTTAATCTACAGGTCATGAATGCACATCTGAACATAGGAGTTGTATACCTATCTAAGAATCATCAAGAAGATCTAATTCCCTTTCATAATAGCTGCAATAACATTTATTAGCTCACGCATTCACTGGCCATTCATCAACTAATCAAAATGTGTCAAGAGCCATAACTAGAACATATTATAAAACCATGTTTATAATGAGCATATAACTAGAATAATAACCGTCATAAAACAACCATCAAAGCCACTTAATAGCAAGTACAAGTACTCATGAAATATAATAGGAATAATTTTTATTAACATATGCAAAAGTGAACCATGTGAGGACTTCCATGTACCACTCGACCATAGATTAACTTGAACCAAATATTTGTTTTAGCCAATCACCCCTTTTAGATATTCCAAGCATGAATGTGACACTCATGAAAAAACAACCGTCACATATCGGAGATTAAACCACCTCCAACCTCATGCTCCCGTGATATCACCAAAACTGGTAAAGGGATCACATACGCAAACCAATACATAAACAACCAGTGCTTCCTAGATATTAAACCACCTCCACCCTCGGGATTTACCACAATCCCACTAAAATCGTTCAAAGGATTACTAAGCCTAAAACAAGCTCGGATTCCTCATAATTTCATCACCAATACCTTGAGGAATTTTTTCTTTTCCACCCTCAGGCTTTACCACAATCTTGCCAAAATTGATCAAGGGATTCCTAGACTCTATGGGAATTTTCTTGAGACCACTTCACTTAGTTCCAAAACGATCCGACAATCCAAATCTCAACCAAATAAAAGAACCCCATCACACCATGTCTATTTTGAAATTGCAAGGCAATGATGAAACCACAATCACACATGGAAAAACCCATGAGAATGACAACAAGAGAACCAAATACACACATGCCTGTACCATGCATTCACAAACCAATTAGCAAATCACACATACAACCGATTACATGCAAGTATTCCTGCTGAAGCTACTTGATCCAACTTTTCCTTTCTTTCCCCTTGCTTTCCTTTGCCTTCCTATCCTTTGATTTTAGTTGCCTTATTGTCCTTTCTTTGCTTTAGTTTCTCGAATGCTAAAGTGCTCCAAGAATGATCTAAGTGTGTAATAGTATGAGAGAATAGAGAGAGCTCCAAGCTAAAACTAAGAAGAGTTTGTGAATTGATCCTAAGAATCCTTTTTATCATTGAGGCCTCTATTTTCTTCAATTTCCTCTAATTTCCATCGATTTCCTTCTCATGTAAACATGTGACATTTCATTGCCCTTTTCACCTATTTTTCATAAATAAAGTGTCAATTAATGCCTCTTTGCTTTTGCGAATTCCTATGTCAATTAATTTTCCTTAGCCATAATAAACCAAATGAACACCCACTAGGATGTTTTTCCAAACATTCAACTTGGAATATGTGTCTTGCAACCTTGGTCTTATTTTGTCATTATTAAATTTTATTAAATGAACTTGTTGACCACTACATGTCAACTACCCATAGCAGTAACCCCATTTTTTCGCAAAAGGGATAGCACTTGATCGACGTGTCCATGCCATTTGACTATCATCATTAGCCCGATCATATTATGTTGTAAACCTAGTCTGCATGTGTAAATTGTAAATAATCTTAGCAGATCTAAGTCATGTATGAAAATTTCCTAGGCAAACCTAATTTTCTAGTGTTAATCTACGTTATGGAAGGTTTTTTGTCTCACCAATCCATGATCAGCAGAGTTTTCCTTCAGCCAACTGCCAAAGCCGGAATGGATTTTGTCATTAGAATCTTAGGGGAATCCTAGTGTGCTTCAAGTCTATGTAAAAGTAATTTGGAAATAATCCTAATTATTCAGTTAAGTTATTTCAAATTGCTTGATCTGCTAGATTATATTTGTGTCGCAAAACTGGGTAGTCTATGAGGGTCTATGTCAAATGGGTTTTGCCCCTTGAGATGTAAAATTGTACAAGTCATGATGTAAAGTGTCTTGAGGGTTAGAAAATGTTTTATCCCCTCATAAGTCTTAGGTCCTAGGTGTTTTTTTTTTTTTTTCCAAAGGCTAAGTTGGAGGGTCCAGTAAAAAATAATAAAATTAAAAAATAACTAAAAATTAAAAAATAAATAAAATAAAATTTAAAAAATAAAATTTAAAAAATAAATTAAAAATAAATAAAAATTTGAAAAAATAAAATAAAATAATAATAAGTTAAAGTTTTAAGGAAATAAATGCAAGATTTTAATTTTTTAATATATTAAAATGCATTTAAAATTTTGATGGATGAGATTAAAAGAGATTTTGATCCTCATCAACGGTCGAAATCATTTTGACATGGATCACTCGAACTAACTCTTGGGAAATTTTCCTTTGAATAGGGTGCGAGGGGTCATTTGAGATCATTCGATCTTAGAGTCATGTGCTAAAGAAAGCTCTCTTGTAGTCATTTTTTGTGCAATAAATAAAGACTTTGGGGTTGAAATCTTGCTAGTGTTAGTCTTCTGGAATTGTTGTAAGATGTTTTATTTTTTTGCATAAATTTATTTTCAACCATTGATGATAGCTTGATGAAGGGTGATTTTAAACACAGGTATCGTGTTTAGTCGCTAGGGTTTGAATGGTAGTTAAATTTCTGGATATGATGGTAGGTATCTCCATTACATTTGGATTTTAGTATCGTTTCCTCCTTCTTCATTAATGGTTGATTTAAGCTGTGCACGAAATCCCTTTTTTGAGATTACCGGGCATTCGGGGAAGTTCTCGGCTGAACCAGCCAACTCCCGGACTGCATTTTCTGAAGAGCCCAGCTAGTTTTGGTCCCGGGCTTATCATTTGGAACTTTTTGGTGAATGCACGAAGGGTTTTCTGAAGCACCTCATCTTAAATTTAATTTTTTAAAAATATTTTTGTGGCATATTAACAAATCTAGCTATTTAGAGCCTTTAAACTGTGAATAGTGTAATTATTTAACAGGTTTTAGGGTTTTTTTAGTTTTGTTTCTTTCGCATGTTATTCTTGGGTATTCTGTTTTGCCATTGCAGGTTACAGGTCTGAGAAGAAATTTTTGTTTGAAGCTAGATCTAGGCCCTGGAGGGCAAGATCTAGCCTCAGAATCAGCTCTTGCAGGGGTATTTTCAAGATTTTGAAAATTTTAGGGATTTTTCATTTGACAATCTGAAGCAGCTGATTTAAAAAATTCTAAATTAAGTTTCTGGAAAAGGTTTCTGAAGAAATTCGAGGTTTGCCAAGCCACTTGTTTACTGTCTGGGATTTCATTTGCGTAGGAATTTTTTGAATTTTTTTTTTGGTATGCGCTACCCTGGGCCTGCAACAAACCCTCAACGTGCTCCTCATACCTGCAAAAATTTCATGTTCTATTCTCCCACAACTCTCACGCAGTCTTCAGCACCCTATGCTTCCATCTCCCTCAATTCTTGCAGGTGTCCCATCTGCAACCATACATCCGTTTCTCCCTTGCGGCCCACACATTCCTCACGCCACTGTCTCTGCTCTAGTGTGCTGCCTCCCTCATCCGCAACGTAGTCTTCACGGTGCTGATCCCGCAACATCTTCACCATTGTACGTCCAAAATCCTGCTATCTCTCTGCCCTTCAACCTGCAAATCGCTATTCGAACCCTCCCCACATTTCATTACCTCCACACTTCTCCATTACTGCAACATCCCTATCCACCTGTAAAATACATCAAATTCACGCAGCCACCTCCATCGTGTAGCCATCCTTCCATTTCCATGAAAACCTGCCATTCATTCGTTGCTAGCTCTGTGGATCTCATCCACGTTGCCCTCTATATGCAGCTTTCAACTTTGCGGGAGCTCTGTCCAGACCTGCAGACCTTCTACGCATATCCCTCAACCTTCCCTGCATCCAACCTGCGTGCTGCCTCTTACAAACTTGCACAACCTTCCTTTCATCGTTGTACCTTCGCTCCTCAACAACCTGCCAAACCCGCGTTCCTCCATTGGCCATCACCTATAAACACACACAAAGATTTTGATTTTTTTTAATGCGTGGGTAAAGCTAAGAGTTAGCATAGATTAAAACGTATTTGAAAATTTTAAGTTAGCGTATTTTCTTCTTAGTTTAGATTAGATCTTCTTCTTTTTTTGGCTTTAGATTAATTAACGTTTAGGTTAGCTTATTATTTTTAGGTCTGTGTTAACATATATATATATATATATATATATATATATATATATATATATATATATATATATATATATATATATATATATATCTATATATATATATTAAAAAAGAAAAATATCGATTTTCATCTGATTTAGATTAGTTAAATATTTAGATTTTGAATTAAAGTTTAGTTTTAGTTTTAGTTTTATTTTATTTTAGTTTTGTCTTAGTTAAAGTTTAAATCTAGAATTTTATCTCATTTAAAAAAAAAAACAAACAAACAAAAAAAAACGAAACAAACAAACATAAATAGTAAAAAATAAAAATGCTATTTTTGGTTTCATTCAATTTTGAGTTGTTTTAAATTAGGACTTCATAAAAAATAAAAAATAAAAAATAAAATTTTAGATTTTAATTAGATTAGATTTTGATTTTAGGGTTAGTCTTTAGTTTTAGTTTAGTCTAAGTTTCATTTTTCCATTTTATTTTGGTTAGTTAGTTTCAATTTTGAATTAGGGTTTTGTTTATAATTTTTATATAAAAAGTTAAAAGTAAATATAACATTAAAAAAAAATCAAAAACTTAAAAAAAAAAAAAAAAAAACAAAATTAAAAATCTAAAAATATAAAAAATATAAAAATATATAAAAATTAATTTTTTTTGAAAAGATTAACTAAAAATTGAAAAATCATTTTCGTGTCTTTTGTGGTATTTGTGTTCCACTTCTTTATAGTTAAATGCGCTTAAATGTTTATTTAAATATTAGATGTTGAAAAGTGGTGAATCATTTTGCGGGCTGGTTAGCATTTGAAATTTCATGGTTGAGTAATGAATTTTGATCTTTTGAAGTTTAATTTCTAAGGCATTGCGCATCTATATTTTGCATCTGGTGAAATTAATCGTTGCTTGGATTATATAATGCTCGTGACATGTTTGATATTTTATAAATATTTTCAAGAAATCATTAAATTACTTCATAAAGCAGCAACAATTAATTAATTACTTGTTGTTCATTAACTCCATAAGGCACTGGTCTTAAGCATTTAAAGATCTAATCAAATTCTAAAATCGATCAAGTGCTTGTTTCCCCCTGCTGTGTCTCCCAACCCAACTGATTCCCAGTTGGTCTTCCCTTTTTCCATAGGGTCTACCCCCCTTAGCCTACTTCAGGGAGACAACTTAAATGGAGAGATCGAGGATCATGGTGATAGCCCTCAGTCTGAGCATTGTTGCGTTGCCTAGACAATCTGTGTGACAACCTTTTTTGGCGCCATTTTCGGGGACATATTATTCTCGATGTTTCAACAAAATTTCATCAGTCATCTTTCATCTTTCTCATCTCTCATTTGAGCCAGCAACGACAACATTTTTTGGCATCATCTCATCTTTTCCGCCATTCATTAGCTTATCAAATGTCTAACATTCTTTGGCGTCATTTGATCTTTTCATCGCCTTATCTTTCGTCATATCGTTTACTCGTACCTTCAAGACCTACACTTCAGTTTGTTTCTTGTTTGGGTGACGACTCCATTTCTTTTCATTTATTTTTCCCAGACAAGAAGCCTCCCTCATATCTGCTTATTTGTTTCTTTTTGGATCCTAGAATTAGATTCATTGTTCAAGTGGTGACTCCACTTCATTCATCTCTTGATTTTCTTGAGCAAAGATCTCTTTCTATCATCCATTTGGTCCCTCATTATTCATCATGGATTATCCGTTTACCCCATGTCATTTTACTGATGTTCTCCATCATGTTCCGAAAGTGGCCATTTCTAAATTACCTTTGTTCTTAGGTGGTGATTCAGTTGCTGTTAGAAAGCATCTAGGCAAGTTTACTCATATAATGATCATATATTGTAGATCTCCTCAATATGATCATGAAGATGTCAAGATGCATCTATTTTTCCTTTCTTTATAGGTTGATGCTTTGAATTGGTTTAATAATTATCCTGAAGATTCTTTCACTTCTTTACGAGACATTGTCAATGCTTTTAAAGATAGATATGGTTATCTAGATAGCTCGCCTTGTGCCCCTAAAATTGTGCAACATAATGAAAGTAATCTTATGAAAAGTCCAACGGTCGATGAAATATTTCAAGACAATTCTTAATATCAAAATGTGCCATCCACCTATACTACTGAAGATCAAATCCATGATAGTGGAAAAGCAAGGACAGATTGTAAAATTAGTGTCGACAATGAAAGCGAAAATCAGAAGCAAATTATAGAAGAACTAATGCGGTTGGTAAAAAATATGGAGATCAATCGAACTAGTTACGCCAATGATATGAGAACTTTATGCACCCACCTGGAAAGACGTGATAAAGAGATGGAAATCATGAAAATTAAACACTCTGATCACGTAACCGACATGCAAAGTCAGAATGCTAAGGAAATTAAGACCGTGAAAGCTAATCATGATAAGGAAATTGATTCTATGCAAAACAAGTTATTAACTCTGGATGAACAAATGACTATCATGACATTCGATCATAATAATTAGTTGGCTACCATGCAAGAAAATCATAAGAAAGAGATAAACTATGTGTAGCATTGCTTGATGACCATAAAGGAAAAGAACGATAAAGTAATAAAAGATATTGAAGCCAGTCAAATATGTCTTCAGAATAAGTTACTGACCATGGGAGAAGACCATGCTCGGGAAATCACTACTATGAAGGTTGAACACTCTAGTCAGATGGATGCCATTAAAATACAAGTTCAGAAATTTCAACAGCGGTCAGAAGATGAAAGAAACCAGGGAACATAAATAGATCAAATGCCTCCTTATCTGCTGCAACAAGCTCCATCTTATTATGAGGTCCTTTGCTCCATTGAAAAGTGGCTAATTGAAGGTGACCTGGATAAAAGGGAAATTAATAATTAGGTTGATGCTCACACGGTTAATCCACCAGTCATAGAAGATCAAGTTATAACTCATGGCACCTGTGAGATTGATCCATCATCCTTGACAGCGAAGATGCACAATGAAGAAAGACATGTCACTCATATCTTACATACTTCATCTGAAAGCTTTGAAGTAGAAAGTTCCACGTCATCAGTGATACAACGTGCCAGAAAGAAAAAACACAAGAAAAGAGAACGAGAAGGCGATTTGATGCACTAGATGGCCACGAGCAACTTGATTTTCGGATAGGAAAAAGTCCTACCGTATGCAGAATTGGACATGGGACATCCGATAAGCAACCGAAAAATTTGCCTAAAAGCAGGAAATGCTCAGTATACACTATATTGAACACATCTGATGCCATGGGGCATCCTCTGTATTTCTAACCCTACTCCTTGTTTTTCCAGCATTTTCATTTCTGTTTTAGGACTAGATTTAATTTTCATGTTACTAGATAGTTAATAAATGAAGAGCTTATATCTTTCTTGTGCTTAATGTTATATGATGATTTTCGATGGACGCTACTTATGTTTTGTTGTGTGTTGCGTGCATGCAGATTCTGGATTCTCACATTCCTACAATGCAGCAACGTGTCCCCAAGTAGATCCAGATGTTAACCACTACGTGTCAACTACCCATAGCAGTAACCCCCTTTTTTCGCAAAATGGATAGCGCTTGATCGACGTGTCCATGCCATTCGACTGTCATCATTAGCTCGATCATATTATGTTGTAAACCTGGTCTGTATGTGTAAATTGTAAATAATCTTAGCAGATCTGAGTCATATATGAAAATTGCCTAAGAAAACTTAATTTTTTAGTGATAATCTATGTTCCAGAAGGTTTTTTGTCTCACCGATCCATGATCGGCAGAGTTTTCCTTCAGCCTAACCCCAAAGCCAGAATGGATTTTGTCATTAGAATCTTAGGGGAATCCTAGTGTGCTTCGAGTCTATGTAAAAGTAATTTGGAAATAATCCTAAATATTCAGTTACGTTATTTCAAATTGCTTGATTTGCTAGACTATATTTTTGTCGCGGAACTGGGTAGTCTATGAGGGTCTATGTCAAATGGGATTTCCCCCTTGAGATGTAAAATTGTACAAGTCATGATGTAAAATGTCTTGAGGGTTAGAAAATGTTTTATCCCCTCATAAGTCCTAGGTCCTAGGTGTTTTTTTTTCCAAAGGCTAAGTTCGAGGGTCCAGTAAAAAATAATAAAATAAAAAAATAAAAAAATAACTGAGAAATAAAAATAAAAAAATAAAAAAAATTTAAAAATAAATTAAAAATAAATAAAAAATTGAAAAAATAAAATAAAATAATAATAAGTCAAATTTTCGAGGAAATAAATGCAAGATTTCAACTTTTTAATATATTAAAATGCATTTACAATTTTGACGAATGAGATTAAAAGAGATTTTGATCCTCATCGACGGTCGAGATCATTTTGAGATGGATCACTTGAACTAGCTGTTGGGAAATTTTCCTTTAAATAGGGTGTCAGCGGTCATTTGAGATCATTCGATCTTAGAGTCGTGTGCTAAAGAAAGCTATCTTGTAGTCATTTTTTATGCAATAAAGAAGGACTTTGGGGTTGAAATCTTGCTGGTGTTACTCTTCTGGGATTGTTGTAAGATGTTTTATTTTTCTGCATAAATTTATTTTCAACCATTGGTGATAGCTTGATGAAGAGTGATTTTAAACATAGGTATCTTGTTTAGTCGCTAGGGTTTGAATGGTAGTTAATTTCTGGATATGATGGCAGATATCTCCATTACATTTGGATTTTAGTATGGTTTTATCCTTCTTTGTTAATGGTTGATTTAAGCGGTGCAGGAAATCCTTTTTTTGAGATTACTGGGTGTTCAAGGAAGTTCTTGGCTGAACGAGCCAACTCCCAAATTGCATTTTCTGAAAGGCCCAGCCAGTTTTAATCCCGGGCTTATCATTTGAAATTTTCTGGTGAATGCACGAAGGGATTTCTGATGTAGCTCATCTTAAATTTAAAATTTTAAAAATATTTTTGCGGCATATTGACAAATCTGGCTATTTAGAGCCTTTAAACTGTGATTAGTGTAATTATTTAGTAGGTTTTAGGGTTTTTTAGTTTTGCTTCTTACGCATGTTGTTCTAGGGTATTCTGTTTTGCCATTTCAAGTTACACGTTTGAGAAGATTTTTTTTTTTTAAGCCAGATCTAGGCCCTGGACGACAAGATTTGGCCTCAGAGTCAGCTCTTGCAGGGGTATTTTCAAGATCTGGAAAATTTTAGGGATTTTTCATTAGATAATTTGGAGCAGCTGATTTAAAAAATTCTAAATTAAGTTTCTAGAAAAGGTTTATGAAGAAATTCAAGGTTTTCCAAGCCACTTGTTTGTTATCTGGGGTTTCATTTGTGCATTATTTTTTTTTATTTTTTATTTTTGCTATGCTCTGCCCTGGGCCTGCAACAAACCCTTAGCGTGCTCCTCATACCTGCAAAAATTTCATGTTCTATTCTCCCACAGCTCTCACGCAGTCTTTAGCACCCTATGTTGCCATCTCCCTCAATCCCTGTAGTTGTCCAATCCGCAACCATACATCCATTTCTCCCTTGCTACCCACGCATTCCTCATGCCGATGTCTCTACTCCAGTGTGTTTCCTCCCCCATCCTCCACGCAGTCTTCATGTTGTCAATCCCATAACATATTCACCATTGCGCATCCAAAATCTTGTTGTCTCTCTGCCCTTGAACCTGCAAATTGCTATTCGAACCCTCCCCTTGTTTCATTACCTCCACGCTTCTCCATTACTGCCACATCCATATCCACCTACAAAATATATCAAATTCACGCAGCCATCTCCATCGTGTAGCCATCCTTCCATTTCCACACAAACCTGACATAGATTCATTGCTAGTTATGTGGATCTCATCCCCGCTGCCCTCTATATGCAGCTTTCACCTTCGCGGGAGCTCTGTCCGGACCTGCACACCTTCTACACATATCCCTCAACCTTCTCTACATCCAACCTGTGTGCTACCTCTGACAAACCTGCACAGCCTTCCTTTCATCATTGTACCTTCGCTCCTCAGCAGCCTACCAGACCCGCATTCCTCTGTCGGCCATCACTTGTACACACACACACACAAGATTTTGATTTTTTTAATGCGTGGGTAAAGCTAAGGGTTAGCATAGATTAGAACGTATTTGAAATTTTTAAGTTAGCGTATTTTCCTCTTAGTTTAGATTAGATTTTTGTTTTTTAAAGGTTTAGGCTAGCTTATTATTTTTGCGTATGTGTTAATATATAAAAAAACGATTTTCATTTGGTTTAGATTAGTTAAATATTTATATTTTTTTAATTAAAGTTTAGTTTTAGTTTTAGATTTATTTGATTTTAGTTTTGCCTTAGTTAAATTTTAAATCTAGAATTTTATCTCATTTAAAAAATTAAAAATATAAAAATATAAAACATAAAAAAAAAAAAAAAAAACCATAAACAATAAAAAGTAAAAATGCTATTTTTGGTTTCATTCAATTTTGATTTGTTTTAACTTAGTACTTCATAAAAAATAAAAAAATAAAAAATAAAATTTTAGATTTTAATTAGATTAGATTTTGATTTTAGGGTTAGTCTTTAGTTTTAGTTTAGTCTAAGTTTCATTTTTCCATTTTATTTTGGTTAGTTAGTTTCAATTTTGAATTCGGGTTTTGTTTAGAATCTTTATATAAAAAGTTAAAAGTAAATATAACACTAAAAAATAAAATTAAAAAATAAAAAATTAAAAAACTTAAAAATTAAAATTAAAAATTAAAAATCTAAAAAAAATAAAAAAATTAAAAATTAAAAAATATATAAAATTTATAAAAATTAAAATTTTTGAAAAGATTAACTAAAAATTGAAAATTCATTTTGGTGTCTTTTGTGGTATCTATGTTCCACTTCTCTATAGTTAAATGCGCTTAAATGTTTATTTAAAAATTAGCTATTGAAAAGTGGTGAATCATTTTGCGGGCTGGTTAGCATTTGAAATTTCAAGGTTGAGTAATGAATTTTGATCTTTTGAAGTTTAATTGCTAAGGCATTGTGCATCTATATTTTACATCTGGTGAAATTAATCATTGCTTGGATTATATAATGCTTGTGACATGTTTGATATTTTATAAATATTTTCAAGCAATCATTAAATTACTTTATAAAGAAGCAACAGTTAATTAGTTACTTGGTTTTCATTAACTCCATAAGGCACTGGTCTTAAGCATTTAAAGATCTAATCAAATTCTAAAATCGATCAAGTGCTTGTTTCCCCCTTATGTGTCTCCCAACCCAATTGGTTCCAAGTTGGTCTTCCTTTTTCCCATAGGGTCTACCCCCTTAGCCTGCTTAGGGAGACAACTTAAACGGAAGATCGAGGATCAGGGTAACAACCCCCGGTCTGTTGCACTGCCTAGACAATCTGTGCGATAATAGAACTTTTAACCGATAATTGTTACATAATTCATGCATTTTGTATGCATTATTAATGATAACACATCTCAAATAATATGAACTATATGTAAATATTAACAATAAAAAATAAAATTGAAAATTAATTACAAATATTGCATTCAATAATATATATAGTATATAAAAATAATATTATTATTAACAAGGTCTGTAATGTTAGTTTAATTATTCAGTCTTTGTAGTTAAAGCTCCTTTCTATTGAGAGGTCATGGTTTCAATTCTACCTACAATATTGGGGTTAGGCTTTGTGGTCACAGATCTCCAAGGTTTGTGAACCACATTAGAAAAGAACATTATTTTACTTTTTTTTTGTAAATTGAGGCTTTGTGTTAATAAAAAATCAAATATGAGATATATGTTGTTTTCCAAGATTTCCCTTTGGGGATATGGAGTTCCCCAAAGCACAACACAAAACAAAACTAGGGTAGAAAATCCCATACATAACTAAACACCCAATACCACCCCCAGCTAGAAGCCATGGCTAACACATAACCCATTGCCAAATAACAAAACTGGCAAAAATACCACCCAAACAACAAGCGTGAACACACCAAGGCCAATACATCATCAAAGACAACATTATTCCCATAATCGACACTTAACTAGCTACAACCCAATACCATCAAAAGACCAAGACCTTGTTGACCAAGGAAATGCAAACGAAGGAACCACGAGACAACACAAACGGCGACTTGAAACTCTAATCATTCTTTAAAGAAGAAATTATGGCCAAAACTCTCGTAGTTGACCCTGTTGGATCTATTAGATCGCCACTGCTAGACTCACAAGCAATATAACCCTCCACATGTGCCAAGCAAGAATCAATCCTCTCCAAAAAAGATATTTAGTTTCTAGGCATTCTTTTGATGTCTTCCAAGGTAGAGAATACATTATACCTCTCCACCTTCATATATTTTAGGACCACACTCAACACATTTTTCATTTGATTGATTCTTCTTTCTTGTAGTGTGTTAGGGACACATGTCGACATATCCTCCAAAATTTTTGAAAAAAAAGGAGAAAGAAAGAAAACATTATTAACCATAATACTAAAAGATGTTAAAATTAGTATGTCTAAATTCATGTAAGAAGAGATTCGACTTTTCACTTAATAATACTTGATCAACAAATTTATTATCTTAATTTATTAAATGTTGCGGGTAGTTTTACATTGAAAAGTTCAAGTTCAAGTAAGAAGGGATCGACTGACTTTTCTCTAGTGGATGTGTCCCTCATGGTTGGGTGCAACACCTCTTGCACCCCACACACTTGGGAGAGGGGGGCGTTTGGGTAAACATTTCCCCACATCCCCATATTTGGGAGATGTGGGCAGACATAGGGGGGATGTTTCCTCAATGTGGGGATGTGACTCAACAAAAGCCCCTCAAAAAAGGCTAGGTGTCCCCCCTTAATTTTTCTTGAAAACATTGATTGATGAGTGGGGAAGCTTAATATTCAACCTTAGGGCCCTATTAGTACTATGTAATAAATGGTAATGTTAAATTTTTAAAGTGACATTGTTCTTTATTTTTCATTTTCATCTTTTTACTTAAATTTTTTAACATTACCATGAAATGGCTCATTGGATTTCATATGGAGAAAGTAGAATTTAATCACACAGACTTAACATTTTTTTAGGAATTTAGGATTGGGGGATCACAGCCCTTCCACTGGATTTTGTCATGTATACATGTATGGAATTAGTATTTAATTAAGAGCACCAAGCCCTCTCTCTACTTTAGACTCTCTCTTTGACTTGTCACTCTACTATTTTTGAGTTAGTTATATCAATGTACAATTAGAGTCTTTACCAATATAGATTTTATAATGGTGAATAATGAATGATGAATATGGATCATGAATATGGATAAATGTATTTCATTATTGTTCTCATGGTCTATGGATGAGTGGTCTATTGATGAATGATGTATGTATTAATAAAAATGATGACTATATACCCACGTCCCATACACCTAAATTTCCCTAAAATTTGAAGGTACTCCCACACATCCTTTATGAGTGGCTCTAGATCTAAATTGAGTGCCTCGTCTCGAATTCATCATAATCCCTTTATGAATGGGTCTAGAGAGAGTGCCTCGTCTCGGATTCTTGGTAGAACATTGCTTTTCCCTTAATAATAATTGGTCATGAAAACGTCGGTAGTTTTACACTGAAAAAATCAATTCATTTCGGAGGTAACTAGCTTTCTCTTATTGACTATGCATCTTTCATGGGGCATCTTTCCCTCCATGTTCCATGCAGTGTACCCAAGCTTATCGTCGGTACTCCGGACAACTCCACTGCTGAAGCACGGATCTTTCTTTCCGAATAAGGATGCGACCATTGACGGTCGAGATTGAAAATACAGCTTACAGCATAGGTAGTATAAATATCATTATTTATATCTACCGACACACATAGTCAGTCAAAGTCTCCTGAATTCACGTGTGTACCTGTTCGGGACGGCCTAAAGCGTAGAGGAGGCAGATACATGGAAATTTATTAGTGAGATGTCAGGTAGTACTAGTAGAATATCTATTCTCTTTTTCCCATGTTTGGAATTCGTAATTATCTGATAGAGCCGATAGAAACAGAAACTAAAGTACAGAAGATGATGCCATTTTTGTTCGATCGCCTTCGAAAGGCCAAAAGCTTTCCAGCAAATGCTAAATCTAGGCATGCCATACGATGCATATTCGCTTAATTCTATGAAGGAAAAGTGTTTTTCAAATGAGTACCATCTCAATAGGAAAAATCAAAGATTAAATATTAGCTCAATGGATAATAAAACCATGTTGTAAATATATATATATATATATATATATACAACCTAAAAACATCCGGCATTCTCTTCTTGTGGGTGATATGTGTGAGCAGGTTTAGCTGTGCCGAATGATATCAACGTTTTTCTGCTGAATGATGCATATTCTATCCAGCCGGTTGTTAAGAATTAAATTGATGTTATAATTCAATACGCATAAATTAGGTAAACATGGTTTACTTGGAAATATTATTAAGTAAAACGATTTCACAATAAATTTATTACTATTTTTTATATCCTTGCTAAATGAGTCTTCTCTCAACTTTGGCACATTGCATGAAGAATAACTACATGTCATACCAATAACTTAATACCACTTTCCAGAAAACCACTAGTGTTCACGTAACACCTTTGACGTTGGGTTTACCTTCCAGATCCAAACTGAAAAACGTCATTTTCCCTTATCACCTAGTTCAGGTAAGATCTAACCCTTATTTTCTAATTGATATCCTTATAGCTATGTCACCATTCTCGGACTTCCGCACACTATAGCACGTGCGCTCTTTCGCAAATCTAGTTTCCATGACTACATCTCACCTTGCGGGACATATATTTCCTTAAATCTCTATTCATACTCTGCATAGGGATCTCTCAATGGATCCATGTATGCTGGTCAAATCTCAATTGAACACCTCTTCTATATTTACTTCACTTCAACATATAGTGTGGCTAATGTGTAATAGTTAAATCACATCAATCTAATACGAGTCTTTATAATGGGGAATCTAAATATTTAACTACATGTAATACTAGCACAACTATATTTACCAATGTGGTTGATATAGGCCAATAGGTTTATATGAAATACGTTTACAATCATATTTACCAATGTAGTCTATATTCTCCAATAGAGTTATATTCACCACCCAATACATTAATAATTCTTAGTTTATTAAAGGCTAACTATTTACTATATAAATAATAATAGTCATATTACTTTATATTTAAATAATTATACTTATTATATTAACATTGTTTTGTATATTAATATAATATCGATTATTACATAAAATTTTGCTAATATATTAATATATTTAAAAATTATAATATAATTCAAATATAACATGATAATAAGATTTACTTACTATTAATAATATATATTTATTGTCACTATTATAAATATTAAAAATGTAAAGGATAAATATTTTAAACCTAAGGGGCTAATAAACCTAAGGGTTAAATATTATAAACCGAAAAATTTAGTAAATCCAAGGGATAAATATTATAAACCTAAGGATAAATATTTTAAACCTAAGTGATCAACAATCCCAAGGAACCAATATTAATAACTCAATGGATTGACAAACCTAAGGGATTATTAATATTATAAACCTAAGAGACTAATAAACCAAACGGTTTAATATTATAAGCCCTAGGAATTAGTAAACCCAAAGGATAAAAATTATAAACCTATGGGTTATATATACATAATGGATAAATATTTTAAACCTAATATAAATCCAAGGAATTATTAATATTATAAACCCTAGGAATTAGTAAACTGAAGGGATAAATATTGTAAACATAAGGGTTAAATATTATAAACTGTTAGGTCCCTATAATACTGGTGATTACCCCATTACTATTGTAGTTATATCCCTTATTAAAATTGTTGTGCCCCTATTGTCCCCATATTGTTATGATAGTGCCCCATAGAATCCCTCTATTGTTATTTTTGTGCCTTTATATTATTATCGTTAGGTCGCCTGGGTTATATTCTGAATCCTTAGACTCCTATATATAGAAAGGAGGTTTTGTCATTTGAATAAAAAAAGAATAATTCATTTGTGTAATGTGAAGGAGGTTGCACCCTTGAAGAGGCTGAATTCTAAGGCGTTGATATATAATTTCTATCTTTTTGTGAGCTGGTTTCATAACATTTGGTATCATATCTTTGGATTCTAGGGTTTCGTTGCTCCAAATAGGTCATCCTAGAATTTTTGCTATAACAAAGTAAATGCTATTCGACATGATAACAAAAATTAACTAACAATATCTATGTTTCGTTCATCTGAAGAATCTATTGGAGCTGGATCTTTCGCACTTGAACTGGGCACCTCACTCTACAACAGTGTTTGAATTTGTTTTTCCATTCTCTTTAAGTTTAAGTTGTGGTCATATTTTTGCATTTGTACTGATTGGAACTTCTTCTGGATGTCTTTTAAGCTTGTTTTTCCTTTTTTGTCCCCTTCCTGCTCTTCTTTGTCCTTGTGAGTTGTCATTGCCTTTTTCAGGAGATTTTTCATGACCCAAGATAGCCAAATGGTCCATCGGAATAATTTTTGGTGCTCACGGTTGTGTTCCAAATCCTAAATTATGTGCTCCCAATCTGTTGTTGGGGTTTCTTCATTTATCATGTTGGCATTGAGCTCCGCTTCCCATGAAGCTATCACAACCTTTACCTATGTTGGGGTTCCTACATGGTAGGCATGTATTAGATTTTACATGCACTTCTCTCCCATTCATCTTCCCGTTTTCCTCGATGGTCTCCTCGTGGATGCTTCGCTGGTGGTCTTCTTTCCTGTTCTTCTTTCCCCTTTTCATCCCTGCTCTCATGCTTTTACCATCTTCTCCTATTTTTTCCAAACACAATCTCTGCTTACCTGTCGCTTTACATGTTTGCATTGTGATGTTCCAAGGACTGGTGAATTCTTGGGTTAATGATTCCTGTAATGTGATCCAGTAGTAAGTTATTAAAATCAATAACTATATCATCCATAATATTTTTCCATTTTATTTTGATTTGAATTTCTTCCTTCTTGCTCATAGTTTTCTCTTTAATCACTCTTTCTCCCTCCCATTGAGGCCTCTCTAATTTTTCCTCACTTCTATGCTTGTTGCCATCCCCAATTCCCATTCCCCAAGGCTTCCCTAGGTATGCCCTTCCCCGCTTATGGTCAAACGGGCTTGAGCCTTTCTTGCTATCATCATGGGCGTTAAGGTTTTCCTTCCAATCCGCTACCTTGACAAATCCCCTATTCACATTTCAATGAAGCCATTTCAGTCGAGTGCCATGACTACCCAGAGTCCTCCCCAGTTGCTTTTCCACCTCACTTACACTACCCTTGTAGTTTGGGTTATACCCATTGTTACACAAAAATATCGTCACCATGATTATTTGCATTCAGTATGGACATATCATCACTTGTACTATCCTCCTAAGCAAGTCTCAAACCTCAGCTCTTTAAGTCAAGCTTTGAAAATGAGAGAAAGACATTGAAAATCAACAAAGCTCTGGTTCCGCACTTTCTCTCACTGTTGCCTGTGGTTCCGCACCCCCTGTTCACAAAACCTGCGGACCTGCCTGCTCTGTCCCTAAAGGAGTGGGTGCAGACCCCTGTGAAAGTCAAAAAGGCACAAGTTTGTTCTAAAAAACTCACTTTAGGTTAATTCTAGATGATTCTAGAAGGAATTTTGACGTGGATTGGTCGCTCTTAGGTGGTTCATGCATCCCAAAAGAGAAGGAGCTAATCCCTTGGTGAGAGGAGCTATCCCTTTGAAGGAGGGCTTTATCCCTTTGAAGGAGGACCTAGTAACTTCCCCCCATTGCACTATAAATTAAGGCATTGGGCTGGTTGCTAGGGAGGTTAGAAGCTGAACATTTTTTAGGGTAAATGCTAGTGGAATTGAGACTTCCTAGTTAAGCTTGAGAGGAGAGATCACATACTTTTTTGGCTTCATTGGGAAGAGAGTGAAACTTGTTAAAGTAGAGGAGACTTCTTGTTGGACCCTAGGAGGAGCTTGTACAGCATCAAGGCACAGGTTGCAAAGTTCTTCTTTCATTTGAATTAATACAATCAGATTCATTTTTCTCAACAAATTATCCTATGTCAATTGTTTCATGAATTCCTTGATCTTCATGTTAAGTATGTTTTATGATATTGGCTATTCAGGTGCTATTTAATTTGTTTGCTTGTTTGTGTTTGCAGATTCGCAACAAGGGAGGTCATTTGGATCAAAGGAGCGAGGCTTCCACAAACTTGCATTGGACCCAAGGTAGGCCTAAACACTTGTTTGCCTTTGTTTATAAATACATATTTAGAGAAAGATAGTTTTTGATTGGCTTGCTTGTCACTAGATATCATTAGTTTCTAGGAAGGTCTATCTTGTCCGCAAGATCGACTCACTCCGTGTGACAAAATGGCGACTCCACTAGGGACTTGATTTTTTCCTTGTTTTTACTTTGACCTGAGAAACTGTGTTTTTGTTTCTGTTTTTTGCTTGTTGCGTGTGGAATTGGGTAGATTTAGTAGATCTAGGATTATTTGTTGTTTTTCATAACTTTGGGAGAGGACCGCACCCTCGGCTTGTGACACAGTGCGGACCTATCCACACTTTTCCTTTTAGCACAGAGCGGTATCGTGCCTGTGCTAACTGTGGGCCTGCGGACCCTGTCAAAATTTTGGAAACCGAAGATTTTCTATGTTAGTCAGCTTAGTTTTTCTTTAGATGTTATTATCCCCTGCCCAGACCTGCATATAACCTATCAGAAGCTTTCCTTAGGTTAATTTCATTGGTGTTAGGGTTTTAGGTGAAATTCCTAGAAGTTTTGGTTGTTGGGTTTGATTTTCATTTTGGTCTTGTAGTAGCTCTGACCTTACAAGCTGTAGAAACCTCAGATCCCCTTGGTTTTTGCCATCCTTCTTATGAGTCTTACCATTTGCAAAATCTACCTTTGTTGAGGAATCCGCCTTGTGTTTTCTCCTTATGAAACTTTGAAATAAGCTTGTGTTAAAAGTTTGGATTTCATTTTTATAAAAGAAAACAAAAATTGGTTGTTTTTTGACTGATTTGTGATTTCTGGACAAATTAGTCCTTAGTTTTCTTGTAGCTAAGTAAAACATCCTTGAAAAAGACATCTTGTAAGCTTTGACTTCAAATAGGTTTTTATAGTTTATAGATCTCAAGATTAGTTATTTCCATAGTTTTGAGTGTTTTATAAAAAATAAAAAATCTCTTTTGGGAAAAGTTTGTTTTTGTAGTGGTTGAGTGTTTTGAACGAAAAGGGAAATTTTTGTGAAAATAACCCATTGTCTCGTTTTAAGTGCATTGGAAAAGACAAAAAGCTCTTCTTTTAATTTGTTTGTTAAGAAAGATTTGTGTTTACAAGTATTTGCATTCTCAAACTCTTTCCTAGCTAGAAGTTCATTAAAGGGAAAAGATTGCTTAATCATCTTAAGTGCAGTTTTTAGTGATTTTGAGTCGAGTCTTCATACCACGAGTTTCATCTCCGCACCTCTTGACTTAAACAAAAACCAATAAAAATAACGCTTAAAGTAAAATCTATCTTGTAATATTTTTATTTCTAGGGCTCTGATACACCAATATAGCTTAGGCTAGTGTCTTGGAGTAGGGAGTAATTAACTCTCTAAGACAGTAAAACAAACGAGTAGCTGTATCTTGCGGTGGGAGAAAAGTCCAATTGTTGCATTTATGCTCTGGGAAAGCTCCTCTTAAAGGAGAAGCACGAGATCGTGTCCGAACCAGTGTGGGAATCAATCCTTCCTCATTGGGAATGACGGCAGATATTCATGTATTAAAAATGGTAAACCTCGGATTAACCATTGTCGAGGAGCCTGGGGTCACTTGTTGGTAAACCTTGGATTATGTCAAGGAGCCTTCAAGGGGATTGACCTTGTTACTTTGCCCTTGCGTGTGTATCGAATCGTAGACTGTTCCCCCAGGTATATTTCTTTCCGTTGGTAACCTTAGTGACCATATTCTATAGGATTCTTCCTAACGTGACAGTGGTGGGAAGATCCCACTGTACCTGGAGCAGACGTCGGCTAGACTCACTTGGATTTTCTGGGGGGTTCTCTTCACTCGAGACGGTTTAGTGGAGAAACTTGTGCCAGTCTATTAATTAAGCAGGTTGTTGGGGTAACTGTTCCGACCGCCATTTCTGTATTGAACTCTACGACGTTGGGCTTCATCACCAACTAGTGTTTTGAGTACGGAAAGTTACTGTTTGTGTGTGTTTGATCTCCTAGATTCTTTAGGCATGTGATTCAAATTTGTTTGGTTCTTTAGAGGCTTTAGGTGGTTTTCATTGAGATTTTAATTTGTTTGTGTGTGAAGTAGTTAAAATTTTTTAATCGTGGCTGAATTACAGAGGAAGTCCTGTAGACTTCGAGGCTAACCTCCTAAGTTTTCACTGAGCCAGCTTGAAGGGTTGAGAGCCCTCGTAACTCCTAGAGACAGTAGAGTTGGGTCACCTGAAGAAGGAGAGTCTTCTTTGGTGGTACATCCTGATTTTCAAGCTTTAGTGGCAGATTATAATCCACAATTAGTGTCTGTTTCCAAAGTTACTGGTAGCTTTTCATCTACTAGTGATATAGGTGAGGAACCGGAAATATCCGAACCTGAAAGTGAATTTGCTGCTACTCCAACATCGGGGTTTACCTCTCCAACTTCTAGTGGTCTTGGTTCACCCAGGGTAGAAAGAATAATTACCCAAAATCTTCCTTCTGGACTTATAGCTATCGAAGAACTTGCTACTCCGGAAGAAGAAGTAGGCATCCCTATTCCTGAAAATCAACTTGTTGTTGAACTAAGGGAGCGTGAATCAATTGTTTACAGTCCACCTAGGAGCAGTGCTTGGTATCTTTCATTGACTAATTTTTTGGAAAACCCAGGGTTAAGTTTTTCACCACCTCGTATTCCTTATCACCCAACACCTAGAGGTCACTATCCTCCATTAAATATGTCAAGACAGTCGTCCATGTTTACTCAATCGCCAAAATCCTTTTTGTACTACGGTCCTTCTGTTCCCTCTGGGTATCAGTCACTTTCTGGTACTTTTGCAGGAGCATCTTCTCAACCCATTGAACAAGGGTTATTAATTGGAAACAATGGTACTAAGCCATTGAGTATAGAAGATATTCTCATGATGTCAGGTACTATTCCTAATCCTCAACCTCAAGGTGGCCAGTTACTGCCTGGGGGGCAGCCTCAAAATCCTCAATTATCGCCTGGGGGGCAACCTCAAGGTACCCAATTTGCGCCTGGGGGGCAACCTCAAGGACAGTACATACCTACGGGACAGTACGTTCCTCAAGGTCAACCCCAGTATCAGTACGTGCCCCAAGGGTATCAAACCCAAGGTCAGTACTCGAACCAAGGTTTCCAACCACCTTCCGATCAATCATGTGTTCAAGGAACGGGAAATGTACCCTTGAATTATCAACCCTACCCTCAACCCGGTTATGGTCCTCAATATTTTCAACCTGTTATGGGTCCGTACCCTGGAATGAATTTAGTGTGGGATCCATTGCAAACTCAATAGGTCTTGCAACAGAATGTACAGTTGTCATCTCAAACTGGACAATCCTTAGTTTCTTGTTCACCCCAGCAACCTGTCCAGTCTATTATTCAAACATCTGTACCTTCAGTAGTTTCTTAGCCTAGGCCTAGTACGCTTCGTACTCCACCTCAAACGGCTGCTGCAACTGCTGCAACATTTGTTCAATCTACCCCACCTACTTCTGGAGTATCGACAACTCCAGTTTCTACTGTTCCTGTATCTACTCCTCAGACATCTTTACCTCATTCTGGATCCACAATTCAAACTTCGGTTCAGATGCCTGTAGGACAACCTGGTTCAAGTATGGTAGTCACAAGTCAACCACAATTTACTTATCAACCATACCAGGGAGAGTACCAATTCGGTCCTGCTGTGCAGTAGCCAGTCTATCAGTATCAACCGTACCCTGGGTACACATATCAACAACCTCAACAACCCCAGTACAGTCCGGTTAATCCTGGTTTTCCGGGAGGATACAATATCCCAAATGCAATTCCTATTCCTAGTTATCCTAGATATCCTCCTCCTGGGGCTGGTCTCATGACCCAGATTTTTAGGGACCCTAATCATCGATTACCGTTTATCGTCGGAGTCGTTACTGAAGAGCAAGTAATTTCTCAAGCGCAATACCTTGACTTGGTTTATACTCAGTCAGGTACGTTACACGAGAAAATCCCCGATCTTCCTAAGCAAAATCAAATCGTTGCAGCTCCTTCAAGATCTCATGCCGCTGACGGCATGATTGGTACGTTTAACACCAAAAGTAAGAAGAAGTCTTCCAAGAATTCTTCTCCTATCATAACCTTGCTAGATTCCCCGATAGGAGATTCTTCCGTGGAGATTTCTGCTGATATTCATGTTGTAGAGTCATCTACAGCCAAATCAAAATCCGGTGGTAAGAAGAAAGGGAAGAAGAAAAATAAAATGGACAAAAATTAAAAAGAGAAACCTGAAAAAGTAGAATCAAATGATGAGAAATGCAAACCTCGTTATCCTTGTCTCATTTGTGACGAAGAGAATTTTATGAGAGACTGCCCTCATTATGCAGAGGTTACGAAGATTGTTAAAAGTTCCCAAACACCTGTTATTTTGAAGGATCCTTTTCCAAGTCAAGACACTAAGATGATAGGTTCTTCCTCGAGTGCCAATGAAGAACCCATACTGATGATGTCCCATGTTAGGATTATGACTTGATCGCATGATTATGGTAGTAAAAGTCTTGTTGATGGTAAAGAAGCAGAATCTTCTCATTCTAACCCATCAACCTCAGCTCCCGGTTCCGATCCACTACAGATCGAGAAACCTAATCCAGACATAGTAACCAAACCGCCCGCTAAGGGTATACTTCAAAAGTTAGCTTTCAATCCACATGCGAGAGCGGCTCAGAACTATAACATTGTTGAGGATTTGGCTGTTTCACCTTTAGCAATGTCGACTTTGGAAGTGCTGCAATCATGTCCAGCACAGCATAAATTACTTTTGTCGGCTATAGGAGCTATTGACGTTCAGGACTCGAACTTAATAATTTTCGATCTAGAAAATAGTACACTGCACTTACCTCATCAAATGGCTTTCCAAATCCCAGTGATAGTAAAAAACAGGCCTATTCATAGGACTGTGATTGATGAGGGAGCCTCAACATGTATTATGTCGATACAGTGTTGGAGATCGCTTGGTTCTCCTTCACTAAATCAATCCCCAACGATTCTAAAGGCCTTTGATGGCCGTGGGTTTCATCCTTTTGGCATTCTACAGGATTTACCCATAGGGGTTGAAGGAAAAACTGTTAATCTAGATGTGGAGGTGGTTGATGCCCCTCTAGACTACAACCTTCTCTTGGGTCGTAGTTGGTCTTATGCTATGTCAGCTATCGTTTCATCGGTCTTTCGGGTTATAAAGTTTCCTCATAATGGAAAGATCATAACAATAGATCAGCTGGCTTACTTTTCGTCTGACCCAGCATCTTCTGGAAGCATTCAGCATGTCAGTAAAACGACTATCCTGTATAAGGATGTTGGAGTAGGACTAGTTAAAGATGCCGGTTTACTGAGAACTTTTCCTTTTCCTCCGATCAACGCATCATCTTCTTTTGCAACCATTCATATGATTTCATCAGACACCATTGTTTATGACGATCCTTGGATCATACCTTCTGAATCTGAGATAGACTCATTTGGTGATATTATGCCTTTGAGTCCATATGAAATTGCGTATGAGGTCGTGCAATCGTTTACCGACCCATCTTCAACCAGAATTGACTTAATGAATGTGGTCCGTGAGGAATCACTTTTCACATCAAGCTCGGATCTAACAACGTTTTCCGAACTTGTTCACTTTGATGAACAAATTCATGAAATTCTATGTGTAGATGATTTACCATGGGAAGATCTCCATCACATATCTTCATTCTTACCCGAGAATGATCGTTTTGAAAATGATTTTTCATCAATTTTTACGACTGAATATGTCAAGGAACCTCAGAATCCAATGAAAATCCTGATTCAGAGTTAAATTTGGGAAACATCTCTCGAACTATTCCTATTGACATTTCGGTTAAGCCTGGAATTGTTGAAAACATTCATATAGGTGCCTCGCGTACAGAAGATGAAATTCAAATATATAAGGCCCTATTTCAAGAATTCCCCGACGTGTTTGCCTGGTCATATGAGGAAATGCCAGGAACTTACCCCGCAATTGTTGTTCAAGAAATCAAGACTTACCCGGACACTAAACCTGTCCGGCAACGTTTGCGTCAGATTCACCCAAGAAAAGTTGTTGCTATTAAAGCAGAAGTTGAGAAATTACTCAAAGCAGGTTTCATTTATCCGATCCTGTTAACGGATTGGGTATCAAATATTGTTCTGGTTAACAAAAAGCAAGGGACAATAAGATTATGTATCTATTATAGGGACATTAATCGAACCTGTCCAAAGGACAATTACCCAACTCCCTATATCGATCAAATCATTGATGATTGTGCCGGCAGTGAAATATTCTCCTTCATGGATGGTTTTTCCAGATACAATCAAATCAATATTCTATCTGCCGATCAACCAAAAATGGCTTTCATTTGTCCATGGGGAACATTTGCTTATTGCAAATTACCCTTTGTGCTCAAGAATTCTGGGGAAACTTTCCAAAGGGCTATGTCTTATGCGTTTCATGACATCAAGCACATTGTGCAACCCTATCTCCGATGATTTTCCTGATCATTCATTACATCGAGCTGATCATCTCATCCATTTACGAGCAATCTTTATGAGGTGTAGGCATTATCGGACTAGGTTGAATCCACACAAGTGTGTTTTCTGTATAGAAACGGGTCGATTGCTGGGGTTTGTTGTTTCGAAAGCCATCATTCGCGTCGATCCCTCGAAGGTTGAAGCTATTGTAAAATTGCCTCCTCCTTCGAGTCTTCGCCAACTCCAAAGTTTGCAAGGGAAAGCAAACTTTTTACGATGATTCATTCCTAACTATGCCAAGGTTACAAAGGATTTTACCCAGTTTTTGAAACAGAATACTCCATTCTATTGGGATGAGATAGCTCAGAAATTTTTTGATGCACTAAAACACGCATTGACCCATGCACCGTTATTGCATCCTCCCAACTACAACCAGGACTACTTCCTATATCTCGTCGCCTCGTGTTCCACCATTGGAATGGTCTTAGTTCAGGAAGATGAATTCGGTACTGAGCATGTGATATATTACCTTAGTCGAACTTTAAATCCAACTGAGCTAAAATACTCACATGTGGAGAAATTGGCATTGGCAGCTGTTCAAGCTGTCCAACATTTTCGTCACTACATTTTACTAGGTAAAACTACAGTAATTTCCGATTGCAACCCTATGATCTACATTTTGACCAAGAAATTGCTAGGGGGCAAGTACTCCAAATGGATTGTGATCCTGCAGGAGTTCGACTTGGAATTTGAAAAATCTAAGTCTAAGAAGTCTTTAGTTTTTGAGGAGTTAATGTGTGACTTCCCACGTGCTAACATGGAAACTGTGGCAGAGGAGCCCATTGCGGATGAATCCTTGTTTCTAATCAGCACTTTAGATCCGCGGTATGGGGATATCATCGTTTATCTCCAGACCCAATCCTTTTGGCCAGAAATTTCAAGGTCAGAACGTCAAAAAATACGATTCCAGTCCCAACAATTCAGAATTATTGGAGATACTCTTTATCGCCGTGGGGCGGACTCTATTTTTCGTTGTTGTTTAACTCACGAGGAAGCTAAAAGGGTTCTAAATGACTCTCACTCTGGAGCGTGTGGTGGTCACATGTCTGGGTATGCCACAACCCAAAAGATATTGCACGCTGGCTACTTCTGGCCGTCCTTGTTTAAAGATTGTATTAACGCGGTCTGAAAATGCCACAACTGCCAAATTTTTGATCGAAAGATGCGCGCTCCACCTGCTCCTCTCCACCCTATAATTGTTGTTGGTCCTTTTGCCAAATGGGGTATCGATTTTATTACATGTAACCCTCACTCGGCTGGGGGGCATGCGTATATCATCCTTGTGGTAGATTATTTTACCAAGTGGGCCGAGGCGATGCCTACATTTGAGGCAGATGATAAAACAGCTGCAATTTTCATGTTCAATCATATAATTGCTAGGTTTGGTGTTCCACAAGCAATTATCACTGATCATGGGCGTCATTTTTGAAACATTATGATGATCGAACTTACAGGCCAGCTTGGCTTACGTCACGATAGTTCAACTCCTTATTATCCACAAGCTAATGGTCTGGTTGAATCCATTAACAAAGTTTTAGTCATCATGATCCGACGAATCATTGGGATTCATTGGTCGAATTGGCATAACATGCTTTTTTCAGCGCTTTGGGCGTATCGAACCTCAGTAAAAGCGTCAACAGAGTTCACTCCTTTCCAACTAGTTTATGGTCCGGAAGCTGTGTTACCCATTGAATGCGAAATCCCATCATTGCAAATGGCCATCGAGTTACTTCCAGCCACTTCCGAAGAGGAAAAGCATTTGTTATAATTGGCTCAATTAGATGAGAATCAACGTGATGCTGCATTGGCAATCGAAACGCACGCAAAACGTATGAAAGCTCAGTATGATGGAAATGTGACCCCTCGAAATTTTTCGAAAGGAGATCTAGTCTTATTATACGATCAAGCTAATGATAAATTAGGCGCTGGAAAATTCGTTCCTATGTGGCATGGTCCCTATGTTGTCAAGCGAAAGCTATCCAAAGGGGCCTATGAATTGGTAGACTTTGACGGGGACTCTTTAGGTAAACCCAGAAATGCTCTTTACCTGAAAAGGTATTATGCTTAAAGAATGGGTATGGAGATTTTTAGTTAGGATACTTTTCTTTGTAGCTGGTGTGTTTTAGTTTAAAAAGTGTGCTTAGCTTAGAGAGTGTTTTTCGTCATTATTCCTGCTTATCTTGGTTTTACTCTTGATATTTCAGATGTCGATGCCTCTCCAAACATATATTGGCTGATGGTGCTTGTCTAATACACGGAACATTTCTTCTGCATCTTGGGTTATCTATTCACCCTCTGACGAGTTGGTATCTATGCATGGGGTAAGCCTCGGTCAAACAATGAACAACATTGCCGAGTATAGTGCAGTGATTGAGTTATTATCTGAATCTATTTCGTTTGGGATTCGGAGCTTGATAGTGAGGTTAAATTCTGAACTCATTGTATTACAACTTAATAGAGTGTATGCCATTAGAAATACAGTGTTATTGAGATTATTTTTGAGAGTGCATCTCTTGGAACGTGAATTTGATTATATTGAATATCAGCATATTCTGATATCTTTAAATACATTAGCAGATGCAATTGCTTCTCGAATGTTAAGTAGACATTTGCAATAATCATACATGTAAATTTAAAACCATTCCATAACATGATTTACAAGATAAGTGGTAATAATGATATATATATAGGAGTGTGTCAAAATATACATCGTCCTCGATCATAGGATGAAAAACACCTTATGATCAGCAAAAATGATAAGTACAAAAAGCAAAAATGTCATATGTGTCTACAATAGGTGATGAGCCCCAAAAATGTACAATTATTTGGGCTCATTCAACCTCCTAAGTTGGCTTAGTCCACCATTCTCATTTGTTTATTGCGTGTTTTTGATTATTTTTATGTTAATAGAGTGAATTTGGTTATTCATTATGCCAACAAGTCTAATGGGTGCTTTGTGTAGCCTTTTTGGTCAACTTGGAGACAAAATTGAAGGTCTTAATGAGCACTTGGCAGCCAAATTCGTGGGAGAACAAGCTAGAGGATTTGTAGGAAGGTGTCCCCCTCATTTATGGACCCTTACCTCGAATTCTCCACCATCAGCTCGGAGTTCAAGGGCCACCGAATCAATCAGCTCAAGGGCAGCCAAGCAAGTCAAGTTGGACTGCTGTTAACTACAAGTCTTGGGCAGCCAAGTCCCTAACTTTTAGGAGGACTGTTGGGTCCTCAAAATTGTATAAATAAGAAGGCATGGGGCCTCATTTTGGTTAGCTAGTTGGTAGTAATTTTTGTAGCTAGTTAGTCATTTTGTTTTAGCCATTAGTTAGCTAGCTTGTAGTTCGATTTTTAGGCCATGGATTAGCTTTGCTTTCAGCTCATTCTCAAGCTCTCCTTATGGACAGTTTTGATGTACTTTTCATTTCTTGATTAATAAACATGGATCCAGCTTTGCACCAGCTCTAAATATCTCTTGGGAGGCTGTAGTTCTTGGGGTTGGGCCCATCTCAAGTGCCCAGTACCTCCCTTGTTTATATTTATGTGTCTTTGTTGCATTCTCATAATAAAATCTGCTATTTGGATTTAAATGTTGCGTTGTTGTTTAGGTTGCTTTTGATGATTAGAAAAGGTTTTTTAATGTTCAGATTTGCTTGATAGGTTAATCACAGGGAATATATTCAGAAAAAGGCTACCAAGTACTTTGGATCTCACCTCCCCTTCAATGGAATCATGAGCTGGGGCCAATGTAACCTTGCTGCCCACAAAAACACTTTCTTTGCTTCACCATGCAATCATTAGTGTTTGAATCTCATTTGCAGAACTTGATATCAGTTTGGATGCATGTTTAGGTTTATAATCACTTAGTTTCATAATTGTTTCACATGGTTTCACTGCAAATAAACTTCTGTTCATTTCCTTTGCTGTTAGGTCAGACTAGAGTAAAGTAACTAGGTCATAGGTTTCATAACTAGATCTTTGTTTTCTTGCTTGTCCTTGTTGGTTCAGTTGTAAACAATATGCAGGGCACCTTCATCATCTCCTCAAGTTCTATTTAACCTCTGTCTCACTCATTTACCCTCCAACTCTCTCATTTCCCACATAGCTCCATCTCCTTCAACTTTCGTTGGTTTCATCCTTCCAATCATCAAACCATTGCATGCACCCTTCTTTCATCTGATTTTCCAGCTCCTGAGTCATCATCAGGTCCATCTCCATCTCACTTAGCCTCCCACACCATTCCAACACTCCATCATCTCCCAAGACCTCCACGGCCAATCATCCTGTAGAAAGCAGAGTATCCTGTAGGATCCCCTGCAGACTTCCTGTAGGAGGCCACTCACTCGGTTGCTGAGCTTCTGAATGTGAGGGACCTCTGTGGATGGATGCTAAGGATCCCTAGGGACCTCTCCTAGCCTCCCCAACCTGTCCCACGTGTTCCTTCCTCCTCCATCCCATCTGCACAACCAAACCCTAATTAGCACAAGCTCACAATCATTCCACACACCTAAAGGAAAAATACAAAAACATGTCTTTCATGATGCAAGTAGTTTAGATCCATGCATTTGCACATATTAGAGGTAACAGCAGCCTTGGTTGAAGTTTCATTCACACTCTTTGCATTGTAGAGGTTAGACTAGTTAAATTAGGGTTTCCTAGGTTTACATGCTTTGATTTGCTTTCAGTTCAGTTTGTCAAGTAGAGTAGCTTTCCTTTGAGTTAGCTTTCATCCATCATTGATAAAGCTTCTTCTGAGAGCCTATAGAAGTTGGCTTGAGCCCTAGCGGACTTGTGCCAGCTGACCAAGTGACAGCTGCGACAAGAGCTAGTACTTGTGCATATAGCACCGCCGCTTCCAAGTTTGTACGAACTACCGGGTTGATAAAATTAAGAGACAGGAAGCCCCAGGAGTTGTAGCATTATTGCTACAATACTGGAGCTCACCATCTTTTTGGCGCCGTTGCCGGGGACGCATCAGAGTATTAGTAATTATTGCTTTTCTTCTACTTTCGTACTCTTACTTCTGCTCAGTAGTTTATTTCATTTCCATTCTGCAAAAGTAGCTTAGTATTTCCTGCTTTCATAGATTAGCATTTCTTGCTTTCATAGATTAGCATTTCAATTCCGCAATTCCATTTCTGCAAGCGTAGATTAGCATTTCAATTTCGCAAGCGTAGCCTAGCATTTCATCCCTGCAATTTCATTTGAGCAAAATAGATTAGTCCTTTCCTGCTTTCATTTCAATTTCGCAAGATAGTTAGTTGCAGTTCAATCTACTTCATGCTTTGTAGGAGTAAACATAAGTTAGAAAAATGATTGCACAACACCCCCACTGCTTCACACAGCCAACGTTCTTCTTCGATGGCTGTGATGAAAGAACCCCTGGGTGGACATCAAGGCATATTTAAAGAACCTCTAGGGGAAAAGAAGAAGAAAACATTCCTCTGGAGCAAATGGCTACAAGCAGAAATGTTGGGAGCAGTCCCTTATCCAAAGATGAATTTGCAAATCAGATCGAAGATTTCAAGAGTGACATGAGGCAGTTTCTTGCCATGCAACTGGATACCTTGCGGATCCAAAAGAAGCAAGAAGAAGCCAAGAGGGCTTTGGTCATTTTTTGTCCTAGGTGCCTTAAAAAGCATCCTAGGAACGAATGTCCAATGCACTCCCTAGAAGTGTGTTTTGTATGTGAAGAATACCATCCTACAGATCAGTGCCCTTCCTTGCCCAGAATCAAAGCTGCATATCAAAGAGCCAAGGGAGCCACTGAATCACTCTATTATATGAACCAAAGGAGGCCACATGGACCTAGATCTTACCAGCATGAGCCGCAAGGGATACCCGAGACCTATTATGACCCTTATCAAGCCACTTTCATGCCTTCTTGGGATCCCCCTGCTCATCCTTCCTGGTCTACACCTCCTCCTTGGTCATATTCTCCTTGTTCCTTCACAGATCCATATTATGCCCAACCAGTTGCTCATTCATTTCACTCTTATGCTCAGCCACAGCCTCAGTGGAGTGCACCTTATCAGGAGTGGAGGCCCCAGTACAACTCTCATCCCGCTCATTTTCCTCCACCACCTGCTCATCCACAACCATCCCCTCCTCCTCCACCAAGGCAACCCCAAATGCCTACCCAACCATAATGCCATCCATCTCCATCTCAATTTCACACCTCCACTCAACCACCCGTACCATTTCCAAAGCCATGCAATGGAGTAGCTCAACCTAATTGCAAAGCTGAGGCACAACATGTGCAAATGATTCCTCTTGAGCTCAATGATGTTCACCAAAACCCAGGAAAAGCATTGCAAAAAAGAGATCATCTTGAAAGCATTGAAGGATCACATCCAGCAAAAGAAGAATAAAAAGAGGAGATCAAAGAACCATGGGCTGCACTTGATAAAGAGAAGACATCAGAAGCAGAGATAAAGAAAGATCCCTCATGGTTACCATTAAATCCTCCATGTACTCAAGAGAAAGATCAGCAAAAAGAGGAAGATGAGAAAGTCATGATAGAAAGTGACCTGAAGGATGATCCAGATCAGCAAAAGGACCAAGGATATCAAAGCTATATTGAGACATGGTTCCAGACAGTCACTAAGTTGCAGCAGTACTCTCTTCCTCAGCTATGTTTTGTACTTTCAAAGTCAGATCATTTTGTCTCTGAAAGTTGGATAGTTGTCAAAGCATGCATTCCGAGCCTTTACATCATCTTGTCTCTAATCTCGATGTGCACATGGCTCCATTGGAAGTATTCTTATACTTGAAAATGATTTTGTTTTTCAAGTAGGGTAGGGTAGGAAAAAAGAAAAAAAAAGAAAAAAAAGGAAAAAAGTAAAGAAAAAGAAAAAATGAAAAAAGAGGAAAATAGAAATCTAAGGTGAAAACCTCCTCGGAGGCGCCTTAGATTGGCTCATTGATTGAAAACCTCCATGAGGCGGTCAATGGGTTGAAAAAAAAAGAGAAAAGAGAAAAAGATCTTTGGGTGAAAACCTCCCTTGGAGGCGCCCAAGGCAGGCAATTAGGGTGAAAACCTCCATGAGGCGCCCTAGTTGTTTTTCAAAAAAAAAAGAGAAAAAGAAAAAGGAAAAATAAAGCTAATCTCCATTGAATAAGTTCATGTTGCAGCAATGACATTGCAGGTTAAAGGAGGACGTGTCATGACAGGAGGAGCACTCAGATCAAAGACAAAGGAGTTTTTGTGCCTTCTACAGGAAGTTTCGTATCTTCTACAGGAAGCTTACAAAAAAGCCAAATTGATCTCCAAAGAGGACCTGAAGGCTTGGAATATGTCCATGAGGCCTACACTCATCTATGTTTCCACTCCTCACCCCTTTTCCATCATTCTTTTCATGTCATTATGCTTCTTTCCTCAAAACTGTGTTTTTTACAGGATGCTCTGAATTTCTACAGGAAACATCCTGTAGAACCTTTGGACGAGCCAAATTCAATCTCAAAAGTGAATCTAATGGTGGGAATCTATTGGTTAGGCCTGCAAGCACTTGTGTGTCCATCCCTTGCCTTCATCCATCTTTTCTTCACCTCCTTGTGCTTCTCATTGTGCTTCTACAGGATCTTCCTGTAGAAATTGTGGGAAATTAGGCATGCATTTCAAAATGTGGTTTGGCAAGCATGATAGCTTCCTCAAAGGTTCAGAAGCCCTCCTGCAATCTTCCAACTCCTCCTCCATCATCTCCATACCTGCATCACAGCCAAAATTCATTTTGTCATACCATGCAAACACATGCAAAATGCCTTGAAGCCAAAAACACATAGAGCAGAATTTGTTTTTGCCATAACTTGAGAACCATGCATCCATTTGACAAACCTTTCTATGGGGGATTGTACAAGGTCGATGACAACATGCCTGAGCAGTTTCATGCAATTCCGGTGCACGGTTTCCAAGAAATCAGCCTCCATCACCATCAGCCATTTTTGCATTTCCTCCATAACCGTGCATCCGTTTCAAAACCTGTTTCATGGGGAGATGCACGTGGGTGATAGTAGCCTACCCAAGCAGTTTCAGCCAATTCCGATGCACGGTTTCCGAGAAATCGACCTCTGAATTCTTCAGCCATTTTCCATTTTTCTCGAAATCCGTGCATCCATTGATCACGAATTTGCTATGGGAGATGCATAATGGTGATAGAAACATGCTCAGCAAGTTTCAGCTCGATCTGCTTTGGCGTTTGGGAGAAATGTCGAAAACGAGTTCTGGTTTGGTGAAGATGCAGCAACAGCAGCTTGGACGTGCAGATTTGAACGTGGAAACAATTGTCTGGAGCTTGGGTCCGGCCAAAGGACGCCTGCAGAAGAAAAAACAACCATGAATCATCAATCAAGCCACATGCAACCAGAAAAACTAAGCATGCAGCAGCAAAATCAGAGTAGGTAGCAGCAAAAAAGCTTCACAAGCAACGGTTTGACTTCAGGTACGTGACAAAACCTATTCATCTATTACATGAATCTAGTCTAAGCATTGCATGAACGAATGGAGTGGTGATTAAGCCATGAATGTAGCAAGACACCCAGTTCTCTAGCGCTCAAGGAAAAATCACGTAGCCCACGTGTATGGTCGTTCATGGAAAATTTGAAAAACACAGTTAGTGGTATATTTGTTGAACTTCAGTGCGCAGGGCATCAATTAATTAACAAACAGAAGTGTTCATGATAGCACAACAGTTCATATGCGCCAGCACACGTTTTGCCACCTCACCACAAGTCACGCAGTAATTCAAGGGACACTCGGTTGAAACTCTCACCACTCTTTGTTCAACTGCGGTCAACTGAAGCGCAGGTCCACCATCCAGATCAGTTAAACAATGGTGCTCTACCGATCTCTGCCTTTCATTCTCAAGATCTCTTCAGTTCCTTAAACAATTCCCGCCTGTCGCACTGTTGATCGAATTTCCTTCAAGTCAAGAGGACTGAGTTGAATTTCTCCAATGCCATTCGCTCAGATCCATTTCAGATTTCTTATGCATTAAGAGGAGACTGATTTCATATATCCCTGTCATCGTTTGTAGCTGAGTTTCATGCTCAGAAAAAGGATCAAGCTTCACTCATATAGAAACCTGAAATTTCCTTTCAGAAATCAAATATGTCCTCCAGCACTTAAACCCAAGACCGAAGATTGTTCCCTTGGGTAATTTTAAGAGGTTTAAATGTCCACATTCCACAGAGGCCGGATTGATCTCTGCACTCTCATTCACTCAGCCTAAACTTCCAGGGTTCATCTCAGTTTTTGTGCATCGAAGAACATACTGATTACATGTATTGGTGGCTGTCTTTCTGATTAGAAAAAGGGTTGTTCTGTTCTGCATCTCAGACTTATTTATGTGCCAAGGACATGCTGGTTATTTGGAATGATGGCAAATTATTATGGTGGTGACACCCGTGGTGACACCTGTTTCTACAGGAAGACAGAAAAAGCCACTACAGGACTTTCCTGTAGAAGCCAGCGAATAGTTTCTACAGGAAAGTTTGAAAAAAGGGCAGCAAAAGGAGAAATCGGCCGAGATTTTAGCTAAGGAGGCAGCACCTGTGTTGGCCACCCTCAGCACATCCATCCCCTCCATGAACACTCATTTCTTTCAAAGATTCGGGCACAATTTAGTCACGGTTCAACCTTCTACAGGAAGCTACAGGACTTTCCTGTAGAAGCCTTTTGGCAGGCCAGAATCAATTTTGGAGAGGGATTCGAAGCTTGAAGTCTGTTGAGGAGGCATGCAACCACTCTTTTCTTCCATCCTCCACTGGTTTCATCTCCTTTCGCCACCATTGCTACCATCAGATTGAATATGCTTGCACACTCATACCAAGGCTGAGAATTCACTAGGAAAAGGAGCAAGTAGTGGGAAGAAGCAAAGAAGCATGGTTTCATGACAGAGAAGAGGACATCACTTCAGAAGCTTGGCATGGCAAGGAGTCCATCAGGGCCATCAGATGAGGAGAGAGATTGGTTGCTCAGAGGATGAGCAACACTTTCAGTAGGGGGGTGATGATGAGCCCCAAAAATGTACAATTATTTGGGCTCATTCAACCTCCTAAGTTGGCTTAGTCCACCATTCTCATTTGTTTATTGCGTGTTTTTGATTATTTTTATGTTAATAGAGTGAATTTGGTTATTCATTATGCCAACAAGTCTAATGGGTGCTTTGTGTAGCCTTTTTGGTCAACTTGGAGACAAAATTGAAGGTCTTAATGAGCACTTGGCAGCCAAATTCGTGGGAGAACAAGCTAGAGGATTTGTAGGAAGGTGTCCCCCTCATTTATGGACCCTTACCTCGAATTCTCCACCATCAGCTCGGAGTTCAAGGGCCACCGAATCAATCAGCTAGCTTGTAGTTAGCTAGCTTGTAGTTCGATTTTTAGGCCATGGATTAGCTTTGCTTTCAGCTCATTCTCAAGCTCTCCTTATGGACAGTTTTGATGTACTTTTCATTTCTTGATTAATAAAGATGGATCCAGCTTTGCACCAGCTCTAAATCTCTCTTGTGAGGCTGTAGTTCTTGGGGTTGGGCCCATCTCAAGCGCCCAGTACCTCCCTTGTTTATATTTATGTGTCTTTGCTGCATTCTCATAATAAAATCTGCTATTTGGATTTAAATGTTGCGTTGTTGTTTAGGTTGCTTTTGATGATTAGAAAAGGTTTTTTAATGTTCAGATTTGCTTGATAGGTTAATCACAGGGAATATATTCAGAAAAAGGCTACCAAGTACTTTGGATCTCACCTCCCCTTCAGTGGAATCATGAGCTGGGGCCAATGTAACCTTGCTGCCCACAAAAACACTTTCTTTGCTTCACCATGCAATCATTAGTGTTTGAATCTCATTTGCAGAACTTGATATCAGTTTGGATGCATGTTTAGGTTTATAATCACTTAGTTTCATAATTGTTTCACATGGTTTCACTGCAAATAAACTTCGGTTCATTTCCTTTGCTGTTAGGTCAGACTAGAGTAAAGTAACTAGGTCATAGGTTTCATAACTAGATCTTTGTTTTCTTGCATGTCCTTGTTGGTTCAGTTGTAAACAATATGCAGGGCACCTTCATCATCTCCTCAAGTTCTATTTAACCTCTGTCTCACTCATTTACCCTCCAACTCTCTCATTTCCCACATAGCTCCATCTCCTTCAACTTTCGTTGGTTTCATCCTTCCAATCATCAAACCATTGCATGCACCCTTCTTTCATCTGATTTTCCAGCTCCTGAGTCATCATCAGGTCCATCTCCATCTCACTTAGCCTCCCACACCATTCCAACACTCCATCATCTCCCAAGACCTCCACGGCCAATCATCCTGTAGAAAGCAGAGTATCCTGTAGGATCCCCTGCAGACTTCCTGTAGGAGGCCACTCACTCGGTTGCCAAGCTTCTGAATGTGAGGGACCTCTGTGGATGGATGCTAAGGATCCCTAGGGACCTCTCCTAGCCTCCCCAACCTGTCCCACGCGTTCCTTCCTCCTCCATCCCATCTGCACAACCAAACCCTAATTAGCACAAGCTCACAATCATTCCACACACCTAAAGGAAAAATACAAAAACATGTCTTTCATGATGCAAGTAGTTTAGATCCATGCATTTGCACATATTAGAGGTAACAGCAGCCTTGGTTGAAGTTTCATTCACACTCTTTGCATTGTAGAGGTTAGACTAGTTAAATTAGGGTTTCCTAGGTTTACATGATTTGATTTGCTTTCAGTTCAGTTTGTCAAGTAGAGTAGCTTTCCTTTGAGTTAGCTTTCGTCCATCATTGATAAAGCTTCTTCTGAGAGCCTATAGAAGTTGGCTTGAGCCCTAGCGGACTTGTGCCAGCTGACCAAGTGACAGTTGTGACAAGAGCTAGTACTTGTGCATATAGCACCGCCGCTTCCAAGTTTGTATGAACTACCGGGTTGATAAAATTAAGAGACAGGAAGCCCCAGGAGTTGTAGCATTATTGCTACAATACTGGAGCTCACCAATTGGCGATCATCCAATCACTGGTGATGATATCTATAAGAAACCACTGCACGGGCCACCATACAAAGGAATCTCCTAAAAGGTCTTGGGACCCCAATCACATAGCGTTGTAGTCGACGAGGAATGTCATCTATGCCGGTCTCTGGAATGTCCCCTGTCAAGCGCTCTAGATGACTCTTCGACTCAGCCAAGGTCTCTGCTGATTCGTCCTGTGGGGCTGGCACCGCTACAGCTGGTTGTTTCCTCTCGTAAGGTCGGAGAGCGGCTGGTCACTGTGGACCCACATCTGCATTGAAACTTTTACTATCAGTTTTGGGAAGATATAAAAAACAAAAAAAATATAAAATAGGAAAATGATTTTACCTGAATCATCCCATTGCTCTCCTGGTGGAAGAGCCATGTTTGGGTAACCGTGAAAATCTACCCCAGCATAAGGGAAGTCGTGGATAGCAAAAACCTGGTTTTCCAACCAATGGAAATACTCAGGTTTGAATCAAACAACCTCTGTCCCCTCGTCCGGATGACGGGCCATAACTACGACCCATTGCATCAGTTTGGGCTCTCAAGGAAGCCCACCTCCAATAGTAAGGTGCTGCGGGACCAAAATTGGGACCCTCTCCAGACCAAAGCTCACAACCAAAGCCCCATAACCAAAGGTCTTCAGTTGTCCGTTCTTGGCTCTAGTCATTTGGCCTTTTACATTGGCCAACACAGCATCGCACCAGTTGAAGATGGCACCTCGAAAGCAGTCAACTGCCATCCGCATCTGGGATCTGGTGGCAATACATAGTGCAGCACTCCCGCAAAGTCTGGTGACAGTAAATGCGATCACCATGAGTTCAGGATGGGATATGGTTTTAATGTCTATCCCTTTGTCTCTAGCCTGGCTGTTGCAGAACTCTAGCCGGAGGCTATCGACAGACTAGCCACCTGGCCTAGTCCCGAATAGAGTCAAGTCTTCGCCTCTCTTAGGAAAACTAGTCAAAACGTATATATCTGCCGGCTCAATTTTGAGCTGGTGACCACCAATGAAGAAGCATCGGTCCTGTATGCTCCACCTGTCTACCAGCCATTGTAAGAAATCCACATGGGCCCTCATGCCAGATATGGCCCAAAATTTGTACAAGCCGCATGCCTTCAATGCATCGATCGAGGGTTGGTGATTCAACGCGGCAAGATCCACATCCTCATGCTCCCATTCTCGCCAATCAAGCATGATGTACACTCTACATCCAACAAAAAGGCAAATTAGAATGCAAGAAATTAATTTGTTTGGGTCAATTTTGAGAATTTTTGGGTTAAAAACCCTTGCTGCGGGGCCTGCACCCTCTCCATTAGAGACAATGCAGGGGTCTGCATCTTGCCTTCATGGAAGATGCGGACCCCTGACTTTTTCACCATTGAGAAAAAGTCGGGGTCCACGGGCTACCAGTGTTATGCCTGCAGGCCCCCGCGCGCGGGTTTCTAGCCTAGAAACCCTCTAAAAAATCAAATAAAACCCTAAAACACAAATTGAAACGGTTGAAATTGAAGAGTAGGATTATGTGGATTACCTGGAGGAGACGACGTTCGATTCCGACGGTTGGATTTTCCGCAATCTTCATGGGAAGTTTCTGAACAAAAGCACTATTTTCTCACCCAAATCTCAGACGGTAAAAATGAATTGACGAAAGCCCTTGTTATAAGTTTTTTGAATAAATGAATTGTAAATTTGTTTATGTTTCACTTTAGAAAGGTAATTTTTGCAACATTTTTATCCATTTCAAACAGGTATGAGTAATGTTTGCAATTTTTGTTCAGGATAACGGATTGTTCAGGCAAAATCGATCATTTTCAACGAAAAAACATTTAGAGTCACCTTTAAGCTCTTTTCTGACTCCTAAAACATGAAAAGATCGCCGAGTTTTTCTTTTTAACTCGTTAAAACAGAACTAAAAAGACGGTCCACTTACAGCTCTTTTTTTGACCGTAAAAACATGAAAAGATTGCCGGATTTTTGTCGTTTCGAATTAGATATTGGTTATAAAACGATGTGTCGTTGATCACTTTTTTAATTTTTCAGCTCAGGGGCACTAATTATGAAAAGTACTCCTTGGTCGTAAAGATCAAGCAGTTCTCTCAAGTATTATTTTATACTTTTTCGGGTTTGGGAGACACGAATTTATGAAAAAGGTCAACCCAGGAGTCTTCTTAAGTTTTTTCAGACTCTCTAAAATTGAAAAACGCTGAGTTTCTCCTATACTGGACTCATTAAAATTCCACAGTAAAGGACATGTTAAATTACAAACAGGAACGAACCACTGCTTCTTAGGGTTCGAATTTAAACTAAGTTGGACTCATCCGAAGGATGAGCTTATAATCAATCAAATGTTATCCTCCTCAAGCTTGTCAAAAATAAAGAGGTACTTGCCAGAAATGGTGGGGGAAAGAGAGAGAAATGAGCCTGTTTCTCATACTTTGTAACCACTCTTGAACATGACACTTTTATTCACCTGGGTTGGGGAATCCTTTGCCTAACAGTTGATAAAACCACATTGAAATTCTTCAGCCAGTTTATGGGTATTAACTTTGGGTCAATTTTCACCCAACCATCTGTTGTGTCGTTATGTGTTCAAGAGGTCACTGCCAATAAAGCCATTCATCTGCAAAATATCTATCATCCATCTTGACCATCCCTGAGTCAGTCCTTGCAACTATATTTCTTCAACTTGATCTATGATTTCGTGTTGTGGGATTGCCTACGACGGATCGCTTTCTATCGACTTCAGCTCATTATCTAGAAAGATGATCTAGAAATCATCAGTACCTTGGGATCTGCATGCCTCAATGGCAGGTTTCTCACCTTTGACGACAGGTTGCATCATTGACCTTCGATCAAAGGATTCCATGACATGTTCGACATCAACACATATATTCACATCTCATGGATTGTACTGGATACTTTGAGAGCCATTGACATCACTGGTGGTTTCTCTCACACTTGTTAACAATTTACATCATTGACTGGTAATCAAGTGGTTTCTACCATGTTCGACTTCAACACATTCATTCGCATGGATAGAATCGTACTATTTCAGGAAGAAGAAATGAAGACCCTGGATCTAGTTTCCGCAATCCAGGCTGCGAGGAATTTTGTATTCATTATATGGTGGACTATTCATAAACAGATGGCTGCGTCCATACTGTGTCCACATGAGTCTATACTTGTGATGTATTACAAGATCATTCCTATATCAGAGCAGTAGTTAGTTTTCTAAGTCAGTTTTGATCTGAGTATGGGAATGCCTACCTCAGCGGTGATATGATCTCATATATATATATATATATATTGCATTGAATGATTTTACAGGTTCCAACCGGGCTCTCCACAAGATTATCCTCGAAATGATAAAGTACTTCACTCTTCCTAGATGATAAATGAAATCCTCATCTACTACAGACTTCACACTTTAGGGGGCAATCTGTTACACAAAAATATTGTCACCATGATTATTTGCAGTCAGTATGGGTCTATCATCACTTGTACTGTCCTCCTAAGCAAGTCTCAGACCTCGGCTCTTTAAGTCAAGCTTTGAAAATGAGAGAAAGACATTGAAAATCAACAAAGCTCTGGTTCTGCACTTTCTCTCACTGTTGCCTGCGGTCTCGCACCCCCTGTTCACAAAAACTGCGGACCTACGCGCTCTGTCCCTAAAGGAGTGGGTGTGAACCCCTGTGAAACTCAAAAAGGCGCAAGTTTATTCTTAAAAACTCACTTTGGGTTAATTCTAGATGATTCTAGAAGGAATTTTGACGTGGATTGGTCGCTCTTAGGTGGTTCATGCATCCCAAAAGAGAAGGAGCTAATCCCTTGATGAGAGGAGATATCCCTTTGAAGGAGGGCTTTATCCCTTTAAAGGAGGACCTAGTAACATCCCCCCATTGCACTATAAATTAAGGCATTGGGTTGGTTGCTAGGGAGGTTAGAAGCTGAACATTTTTGAGGTTAAATGCTGGTGGAATGAGACTTCCTAGTTAAGCTTGAGAGGAGAGATCACATACCTTTTTGGCTTCATTGGGAAGAGAGTGAAACTTGTTAAAGTAGAGGAGACTTCTTGTTGGACCCTGGGAGGAGCTTGTATAGCATCAAGGCACAGGTTGTAAAGTTCTTCTTTCATTTAAATTAATACAATCAGATTCATTTTTCTCAACAAATTGTCCTATGTCAATTGTTTCATTGATTCCTTGATCTTCATGTTAAGTATGTTTTATGATATTGGCTTTTCAGGTGCTATTTAATTTGTTTGCTTGTTTGTGTTTGCAGTTTCGCAACAAGGGAGCTCATTTGGATTTTAGGAGCGAGGCTTCCACAAACTTGCATTGGACCCAAGGTAGGCCTAAACACTTGTTTGCCTTTGTTTATAAATGCATATTTAGAGAAAGATAGTTTTTTATTGGCTTGCTTGTCACTAGATATCGTTAGATTCTAGGAAGGTCTATCTTGTCCGCAAGATCGACTCATTCCATGTGACACCCATTTCTAGACCACTAGGTCATTTTAGGAGATGAAATCCCCTCCTGTCTCCTTTCTCTCTCTCTTCCCATATGGTTTTTTTGCCTCCCCCCTCCCTGGTTCTGGTGGCGGTAGCTTCCCCTACAACTCACAGAGGTTTCAGGGTCTTTCCTTTGCTTGCTTCGACTTAAAGTTCTAGCATCTATCAATCTCATTTTCTACCCTATTTTGGTTTTCCTTCTAGGTTTATCACAGATCCCAAATTCTCCCCCCCCACCCCTCCATGGTGGCCATTGCAATATACCCAAACCTTGTGAGCAAGCAATTATAATTGAAACTGTTAACACCCAGGTTGTTCCCTTTGACTCCTGAGGGAATACGACTAGGGTAAGCACTAACCAAGCTTTGGATTACAGGTTCTAGCCTACCTATAATCAGAGAGGGCTCTCTCTTTTTAGCTTTAACTTTGTTTTTTGAAAATTTTAGGCTAGTTATAAGGTGAGAATTTTGATTGAATTTTGGTTGTAGGCTATTTTTCAAAGAAGGGCAAGCATGTGTCAAAGAGAGTTCAATCCATTGGGCATGTGGAGTCCAGAAATGATTAGCTTTTGATATATGTGATAAAGAGAGGTTCACTGCAGGGCCAGATGGGTATTGATGATACAAACTTTGATTTTTAGACAAGAAACAGTATAAATTACACCAGTAAAAGGCAATTAAGAGTTCTTTCACAGTGTAACAGGGGATAACAGACAAATCATAATCAAGAGCAAGTGAGAATTACTGAATAAAGACTTATCATATGATTAGAGCAAATAGGCACATTTAAGAATTCCATAGTTGCAGCTAACCCTGGAGAAAACATATTTAGTAGTAAAGATTGAGTTTAGGGTGTTCTTAGTGGACAAATCCTGAACTATTCTTTTTCTTTTCTACCAAGACTAATTACCATACATCACAGATAGATTATGCAAGAAATGAAACACAAATACAGTTAGAAAACACTTATTGTATCACGCCATAACACGAGAATCCTGCAGCAGTCAATAGTTTCATCACATCGCATCCAAGCCAAACCGATTTTTTGGAAACCAACAGCTCCTTTGCATTATATCTTTCAGAGAATATACAGCCGAGTTCTCTTGAACAAGTGAGCAACAACAACCCCCAATAAGCTATGCGGGGGTGCATATATACAAAATATCACAAAATATCTCAACAATGAGTTATTGCACAATAACTGCTCTTACCAACTTTTCTAAGATATTTCTTACAAAATTAAAAGCTACTTAATTACACATACAACAGCTGTTTGCTGTTTGTCAGAAGTTCTTGACTTTTGGGTCTATGGGCCATCTGAGCTCCTTTGCGGCGATTTCAATTGTCTTTACCTTTATGCTACTGCGTCAGGGCACTGCTGTATTTGGACAGCTCATCTGTGATGCTCAAGCTGTGCATAGCTACTGTCCACCTCATTCAACTGTTTTCCTGTTGCTGTGAAAAACTTTTAGACCAAAATCTAGACTTGATTTAAAGCAAAGTTTTAATCATATTCGTCCACCACTCATCAGTGGGCATTTGATGTCTCTGCATCTTGATTAAGGTCTCATCTGCCTCTGTATACTTATAATAATTAGGGGGCACTTCAAAAAGGTGTTTAATTTCATGTTCAATGAAGAATAAATTCTCTAATTTATCATAAATCTCTTGCCCTGATGGTGGGCCAACTGCTTCTGGACTGCTTGCTGTCGCTGTCAACTGATTAGCTACATAATTGTTGACCCTTTTAGCATACTGTTCATGGGACAACAGTCTTCCTGCACTGGTCACTAGGCTGGGAAGCCCTCTGCCATGCAATGCTGTGATTTTGGTGGCAAAAGCATTGATCTCTGCTTGAATATCTTGGCACTTTCTTTCTAATGTTTGCACATAGCTTCTGAGGGTGTGCACCCTTTTGATTAACAAAATTATATCAGTCCTATCCCTGATACCCATTGTTGCCAATTGAAGGCCAGTTCTATTATTCAGGACATTGATCATCCTGGTAGCAATATCAGGCATACTTCCCAGAGAGGCTCTGGCCCTTTGACTTTCAGCATGAGCCCTGTTCAGCAGATCCATTTGCTCATGAATTGTCTCTATGTATTGCCACTGATCTGTGATTGACTGGCCAATCTTAGCCCACAGGATTTTCTTGACCTCGGTTATAACCTTGCTCATGGTGAGCTCTTTTTCAAGCTCTTTGATCCTTCTTTCTAGTGTCCTAACTTCCCTGGTCTTTTCTGCCACTTGTTGCTTAGATTTTTCATATTTCTCGTCCAGCTGGGCCAGCTTTTCTTTGGCATCCTTCAACTCGATCATTTGGGTTTCAAGAGCTTGCAGCTCCTTCATCATATCTCGCATACCGAGGCCTGGGACTTGCTCTGCTGCTGCTTCCCTCTCTGTGGCTTGAGGCCCAGCAATTGAGGCACTTGCTTCTGTTGTTTGTACCAGAGGAGGACTTATAATTTGAGGAGGCTCCTCAAGATTTATTACTGGCTGAGAGGGCTGGGGTATCTGCTCTCCTTGCTTTTGTTTCAGGGCTGCCTATAATGCACCCTCTGTTGCTACCAATCTTCCTTCTGTTTCTACCAATTGCTTATGTAATGTCAACAACATGGCAACTACATCTTGATCCTTTCTTTGCTGAGCAACATCTTCTGTTTGGGGGTGAAGGGTTGCTGGAAGTTTGACCATCTTCCTCAAAGCTGATATATCTTCATCTTTCTTCTTCAGTAGCGCCTACACAGCTTTGGGATCACTTGGGTCATGCCCAAGCTCTATGATGATATCTTCCAAAGACTTAATCTTGTTGTCTTTGGCTTGAGAAGAAGCTTTCTCCAATTCTAGTTGGGAAGTAGTATTATGGAGAGAATTTTGCAGTTTGTGTGCTAGAAATGTTTTATCTGCAAGAGTAGAGTAGACCATCTCATTCGTTTGCTTATGTAGCTCTATTTGGTCTATTGGGTGGATGTCTTTTGCAAACTCTTCTAGGTTGGTTCTGATGTAATCTGCAGCTGACTGTGGCTGCAGCAAGGCAGGCATGAAATGGCTCATAGTAATCTTCCCTCCTGCAATGTCATATGCTGACATGAGCGTTTGTTGATTGGTGGGAGCCATCTTGAGAAAATGATTGTAAAGCTGGATTCTGACTGGCTCATTCCTAGCTTTTATATCCATAAATTGTTTTTTGATTCCAGACTCTACCCTTCTTTGCTGGCTTGAGGAGCTGACCTCTCCTCCAAGTGGTCTCTCTTGTTCATGTTGGAAGGAACTGGCTAATGCTTCCATACTAGGGGGGCCCATACCCATGGATGGTCCAATAGGCATCTCTTCTTCAGAAAAAGGGTTTATTCCTTGCCTTTTCTCCCCTTGTTGACTTGCTGATGTAGTAAGGGGAGTTTCTTGCTGTGTGTCCCTCTTCCTGGCTCTCTCTTCATTCATCGGGGTTTGGAGCACAGAGGTCTCCATTGCTATTTCCTGCCTTGGAGGCACATTTTCTTGAACCTGTTGCTCTGTGGATACAGGGGCCTCAGCCATTTCTTCTTGCTGTTCTACCTGTTCTTTCTGCTGTTCTGTTGTTGGGGGTGTCTAATCCTGCTCCATTTCTTTCCCCTTATCTGTGCTAGCTGCTTGAGTAGTGGTTTGAGCTGCTTGCTGGGGAGCTGTAGAAGATGAGGCTGCTGCTCCAAGTTGAGTAAGATGAAAAGAAGGAACCTGTCCACAATATTCCAAGTCAGCTTCCTTCTCAAATTTCTTTGCTACTTTTTGTGCTATTTCCTCTTTAGAACTTGCCTCTTCTAGGGTGCCCTCTTTCCATTCTAATTGATTTGCATATTTTTCAATATGTGGTAACCTGAGATGATCATAGCTAGCCAACTTATTTGACCCTTCTAAGACTAATGAAGTGATTGGGATCATAGGGTAACCAGAGGAAACTAGTTTGCAACCCGAGGCACTTTAGGATCTTATCTGCTTCTAGCCATACCTCTTCTCTTTTGTTATAAATAAATGGGCCTAGCTAGTTTTTGACTTTGAGTTGTGCCTTTTTATTTTTTCTGTGGAAATGGATCATGTCTGCATTTCCAAATTGTCTGAAATATTCTAAAGCAAAAAGTCTCATAGGGACATATCTTGGTAGCCTATATGGCGCTAACTCACGACCATATATCCTGATCACTGTATGGTGTTGGTAAAAGTACCAATCCCCAATGTTGTAGGCCTTTGAGAGCTGGAGGATTCTTTGCATCTCATCTGTCAATCTTGGAGGAGGAGAACTCAATAGCAAGGACATGGCTGGATGGATGAAAAGGTCTATGAATTCACAGTAGCTATATGGTGAAAAAGATATGTGATGAAAGATTGAAGACCAGAATACCATAAACCTTTGGTTCCCCTGGGCATCAAACTTCTTGAGAGTAATAGGGAAGCTATCAGGCTGATAAAATAGGAACAAGTGATAGATGTAAGAAGTGTATCTAAATATCCTTTCCCTCTCTAAATTCATCAATTGCTCGTGAATTTTGTTGGCAATGTATGTAGCATAATCATAGTGAACCGAAGGAGGCTTTCCAAGGGAAAAGACAGACATCATAGCCAGAATGGTTTCATCAACATCCTCAGTTGACCTGTAACCCAGGACATAACTGATCATGTCCACAAGAATTTTGCCCATCTCATTGAGATATATATTTCCAATAGGAAGAGTCCTCACAGTTTGGGAGCTTGATTGAATGGATAGTTGATTAATCTTCATGATTTGGGCACTGGACAACTTGCCTCCTTGATTTATCAAGTCCATCATGGATAGAGGAGTCAATGGCTTTGTAGTATGAAAGTGCAGCATTTGATTTATAGCCTCAGGGGTGACATGGAACAAGACTGAGCCTGAGGGACTGAGGACAGCTCTCTGACATGGATCGTAGTTGGCACTGCATCGATGGATTAAATCTGGGAGGATATTGACTTGAGGAAGATTGAAAATGGGCAAATTGGAGTCCCAAATCCCTAGAGTATCAGTTCCATTGAGATGTTTGGCTTTTAGCTCATTGATTAAATGAATATGGTATCTGCTGTAATCTGGGATTCCCTCTGCCATCTGGTAGTCTCTGTCAGCCAGGGGCAGCCATTCTAGCTCTCTTTGTGGGGCATTTAAAGGTGGAATGTTTAGAGCTACTGGTGTCTCCATGTGTTTGGTGCTCTTCAAGCAGAATTTCACTTGGGAATGTAGGCAAATGCGGCTTTGTGCAGCGAATTGAGGTAAAAAGGATTTTCAATGAAAACAGGGCAGTTCTGGTGTAAAAAGGGGCACAATTGGTCACTCTTGGGAGAAATTGAGTCACTAGCAGGACAAGGAAGCTTGAGTTTCAGGAGAAAATGGCAGTTCTGGGCGTTTTTTTATAGTGAAGAACGAACTGAACCAGGTGCAGGAAGGATTGGTAAATACCTGGTCACGGCGCGATGGGTGGAGGCTTATCCAAGCCAAATTGTGGGCGGCCATGGCTTTGAATCAATTTCTGCAGGCTGGCGGCGAGAACGTCGTGAAATTTCATGCAGGAGGCATAACAGTCTTTTGGTAAAAAATGCGAAAAAACGTGATTTTTGGCGAAAATATAGAAAATTTGGCCTTTGGCGCGCTTTTGTCGGATGACGTCAGCATGACGTCATAGGTGGGGTCATGGTACGGAATGATGACATGGCGGTCTGTGAGTGGTCCACATGGATGGGGGACGTGGCGGACAGCTCGGGGCGATGGCGGATCGGGCGCTGATGTGGTGCTGACTCGGCAATGGCGTGGAGGTGACGTAGGGTTGACTTGGTGGGCGGTAAACAGAAGGTGGTAAGCGGTAATTTCAGACCGCTTAACGTACGGGCGTGGTTTTGGCAGGAGGCCACCCGATACAATTATATTGTGACGCATGTCCAGCGCCCTGCGTCATCACTCTGACATTTTCGGGCGCTAAAGTACCGCCATCGGAGGCAGCCCGATATTGCTGAGGACTGTCGGATGGGAGGGCCCAAATCCGACGGTTGACGGGGAGCGGACGTGATCGGACAATACGGCGGGGAGCGGGTAATAAACAATTATTTTTTCTGGGAATGCGCGCCAGGGCGGGACTTTAGCCATCGGCGGGTTTTTGGGTTTTTTCAATGTTTTGTGGGCAAAAATGGGTTTTTTGACATTTATTTGCAAAATGGGGTTAGGGCTGTTAAACCAAGCGGATCTTGGTTTAATCCCGAGACTTAACTTTAGCGCTATTTTGCCTTTAGCACTTTAATTTCTTTGCGCTCTGACCTTTTGGAACTATAAGGCTATATTGCCTAGGGGAAGGGGTATATACACTTTTTGGGGTTTTTTATGTACAATAGTGATATAATAATAGGGAAAAGGGGAACATAGGGAGTTAAGTATTGATAGAGTTAGTAGTTAGTATTGGATAGGAGATATGGAAGAGAGGAAGTAAACACTAAGTTTTTAGGGAACAAACTTAGTTAGGAGAGTAGATCAAAATGGAAAGATTTTTACACAAGAAATGTGGCTCTTTTATGTAACAAGAATCAACAAAAGAGTTTGACTTCTCTTATGAACAAAGGTAATAGTGGGATGTTAGAAAGAAGTTTGATAGGGGATGATTGGGAAGTTAGACATGCTTCACTTTGTTGCTACAAAATTGCTGAATAGGAAAATCTACACTGGCCACCATGTGTTTCTTTGCTTAGGCCAGTGATATGAAAGAAATCATGCTTCTGCAACCCCATCTACCTACCCATTCTATTGCCTAGCATTTTTTGTTACTTCAAGGAGGGTGCACTTAGACTAGCAAACCCTCAATTGCTCTTTTTCTTTTCTTTTTCCATTTTCTTTTGATTTTTTATCTAAGGCTAGCCTTATTACTTCCAGGGCCCCAGATTAAGCAGTTGGGAACCTTCATTCTCTACCTAACTACTGATCTGCCAAGATTGAATAGTTTGGACAGATTTCTTTCTCTAGTCTACAACAAAAATTGAAATATGGCATGACCCAGTTTAGACTGTTGGATCACCCTTTCAGAAGTAGGACAGCATCAAACAACTGTAGATATGTGTTTTCCACAAAAATATAAGATCTTTGCATCACCAAAGTAGAGCATATTTGGCACTTCCCCTGCCAATCATGAAAAATGAAACCTATTGGTATAGGTAGCTAACAGAAACCACTAGATTTTCCATGGTCTTCCTTAGTAATGAGATGGGACAGTCTTATTTTTCCTGGAGACCATCTAGGCCCCTCACATGGTTGAACTTCCCCCCACACCTTTCCATGAATTCTATCCACTTGAACACATGCATAATAGTCATACAATTATACTTAAACCTATGTAGTTTTTCATTTCTTTCCTTAACAGACAAACAAGAAATTCTTATCTTAATATAGACCACAAATTCTTTCCTTCTTTTCCACATTCTTCTCCATTTGTAACGTATTGTTACCCTATCACCACAAGAGTGAGTTGTAACTACATACCTATTTTTGTAGACAGACTCCAGTTGTTGTTCGTCGCCATCCTTCTCTCGGCGTTCACCATCTTCTTCGTCTGCGTGATCACCTTGCATGAAAATGCCTTACTGCCTTACCAAAATTTTCCTTAACCTGCTCCTCCACCTACTTGTCCTCATTATCAATGTACCTACCCCTTTCCCTTTTTTAATTTTCACCCCCTCTTCCTCCATCTGAGGTCCTTGGTTGAGGCACCCACCTCCCGTCCATTCATTACCCTTTGTAATTTCCTTCTTTTCTCTAGCTGTTGTAGCCGTCTTATTTTCCCCCGTTCCTCTTTCCAACTGTCTCACACTTCCTCCACTTGCTGGCTCCCAAGACCTAACAGACCTCAGTTAGGGATTTTGTGCTTTCTCTTTCTCATTTCTTACTATTTCCGTGAGGCTATACAACCCTTCTGTTTGATTTATCACTTCTCCTCGTACATCCAAATTGTTACGATCTTTGCCACATCTCGAGTTTGCTAATAAATCTATTGCCATGTTTCTTGAATGACGTACATGTGTCGAGATGATGTAGGTTGCTCCTTTTATCAAGCTTCCTATTTCCTCTACTATTCTTATTTTTCTCCAACTTTGGATAATCTTTTCACATGGGGTTCCTTGCTGAATTTTTCTCACTATATCTATCACTAGTGTTTAATCTCCTTCCAATGCCATCTTCTGGTAGTTTTCTCTTTGAGAAATTTCTAACCCTTTTTTCAACGCGTATAATTCTCCCTCATTGTTGTTGGTTGTTCCACAATCCATTTCAAACATTCTGATTGTGTTTCCTTGGTCATCTATGAACACTCCCCCTGAGCTGGTCATTCCCGAATTTACTTGGCTACACCATCGAAGTTTAGTTTAAGAAATTTCTTTGGGGTAACATGAAGTGGGCTAAGGAGTCTCGGTCTATAGGTTGCTATTTCTAGGAGTTTGGCATCAGCATTTTTGAGTTCAGGTTTAGCCTGTCCATTACCCGTCTCTCCTGTGGTGTGTTTTCCCAATTATCTCAACACCATTTCTAAGCTAGAATCATCTCTCGGATGTTTTGAACTATCATTTCCCACAATTCCTTTGTTGTTTTTTCCCCTTTGAAGATTCTCCACTTCCTCTCTTTCCATACTTCCCACAGAAGGAATTCTAAGGAGATATTTCAGGCTCAGTTCAAGATAGCACTCTACTATATTCTCTTTTTCCATGTTTCCATTGTTTTTTTGGTGCTTGATTGACCCCTCTCCATGTGGGCGAAGAGTAATTCATGATTTTTCCACAGGACTTTGCTATAAATGCAAGCATTCATTAGGTGTTCCATCATTTCATTTTGTCGTTCACATGTGCAACAAATCGATGGCCCCTGCATCCCTCTTACTTATAGTTGGTTCCATGTTAAGGCACGGCCATGGTGTACCACCCATAGGAAGAAGGCTACTTTCAACCATAGTTTGTCCTTCCATATGCATTCCCATATGGGTTTCCCTTGTTGTTGTTGGTGTTCTTGTAGATAATATCCTCCTTTGATTATGAACATACCTTTTGTTCTATGTCCCCACCTTATAATATCTAATCCTTCTGCAATCGCTATTCTTCCAATTTCCATTTCTTTGTCATAATTTACTGACTCTATAGAATCTGGTGCTTCTAGCCGGTGTTGTGTACTATTCCATTTTCTCCATTGTGCTCATGTTTCCATTTCCCATATGTTTCTCACCATCTAGTTTACTATGTTGTTCATGTTTAGGAATATTTACGCTAGGTCTAGCTTACTGAATATTTTTTTTCTCTACTACCAAGCCTCTTTCCAAAACCTTGCTTTATCTCCTCCTCTAATTTCCTAGAAACTATGGGTTCTTATCAGTTCCTTGTTTTCTGTTGCAAGGTTCCATATTGGTGAACCTTTTATATTCTCTTGAATTCTCAGTCTTCCTTCTGTCGACCTAGGCATCCCATATTTTCTACCCCATATCTCTTTCCATAGATATGTTCCTCCTTGTATCCATCACCACCATAACTTAGCTCTCGTGACCTGTTTCAGAGTGTATGGGTCCTAGAGGCTCAACCCCCCTACTTTTTTGGGTTTAATTAGTGAGTTCCAAGATAATAAAGCCCATTTCTTTGTTGTTTATGGCCCTTGCCATAGGAATTTCTTGAATATATTTATCATCACGTTGCATGCAGTTTTAGGGACTGCTAAGCTTGGAAGTTGGTATATAGGTATTGATTGTAGCACTTCCTTAAGCAGTATGACTCTATTGGCCATGTTTAAATCCTAGAAAGTCTAGTTTTGTAGGCAACCTTGGATCCTTTCCAGGAGTACATTCCAATTTTCCACTCTGATCAGATGAAGGCTTAACGAAATCTGTAGATATTTTGATGGGAAGGCTCTTATATAAAATCCCATTATTATTGGCAGAAATGTTTGGGATTGAGTTGCTGTGTTAAAGAAGAAGATATTTGACTTCTCTTTGTTAATCTATGTTCCTGAAGCATTCATGAAGTCTTGCAAAATGGTGAGGAGGGCTTTGGCTTCCTTAAGGGTTACTCAACATAACATCATAAAGTCATCAACAAATTGTTCATGTGTTAAGGCCAAATCATTTCCCCACATGCGTAGGCCTTTAAATTGTCCTGCTTGCACCTTTGCCTTCACATATCTGGCAAGACCGTCAACTGCTTATATGAACAAGAAAGGGGAAATTGGATCTCCTTGTCTGAACCCCCTTGTTGCATTGAATACATCCGTCGAAGCTCCATTCAGGAGGATTAAAAATATAGGAGTCTATATCAAAGAATAAATCCAATTTATCCATCGTGGGTCAAAGATGAAGGCTTTCATGATACCTTAGAGGTAGGTCCAGCTTAACCAATCATAAGCTTTCAATAGATATAATTTGATCATCATTTTTTTTTAAGGTGCTTAAGGGAATGTATTGCTTCTTGAGCTCTTACTATCCCGTTCATTATTTTCCTTCCTTTAACGAAACCATTTTTCTCTTGGGAAATTAGGGCTCGAAGAATCGGTTTGAAGCGATTGACCATGATGGTTGAAAGGATTTTATAGATTACATTGCATAAAGCTATGGGACTAAACCCCTGCGGCTCTTCAGAGTGGTAAGATTTTTGAATAAGAGCTAAAAAGGTTGAGTTAAGAGCCGAGTGTACCTTTTCTTGTTCGTCTAGACTCCTCCACTACTTCTATGATATCCTCTCCTAGAATAGGCCATGTTGTCTGGAAGAATTCTACAGTAAATCCATTTAGTCCCATAACTTTATTCTTTACTAATCCTTTGACTACCTCTTCCACTTCTTCCATAGTTATTATCCTCATTAGGGCTAGGTTCTGATCTTTGCTTACCAGCTGGGGCATATGCCTAGTTATATCACCTATCTCGTTTGTTCTGTCTTGATTTGGTTCTATCATTATATCTTGGAAATGATGAAATAGCAGGTTCTCCATCTCTTTATTTTGTATTAGTTGGTTTCCTCCCTAATCTAATAAAGAAAATATTCTGTTATACTATTAGTGCTCTATCATTGCTTTTTGGAAGAATCTTGTGTTCCTTTCTCCCTCCCTTAGCCAACAGACTCTCGATTTTTGTTTCCAGAAGATTTCTTCTTGATGCCTATTTTCCTCCATCTTCTTCAACCATTTTCCTTCTTCCTCCACTAGGGTTTCTAATCGACCAGTTTTTATTATTTGTTCTTGCACCCTTTTCATCCTTGCCTGAAGCAATTCCTGATCTTGTTGAATATTCCCAAATTCTTATTTTTTCCATTTTTTTTTATTTTTCCTTTGATCTCTTTAAGGCGTAGCTGGAATGTATGAAATTTGTTCCTCCCTTGTTCTATGATTGATCTCCACCATTCCTTTATTTTTTCTAAGGTTGGATCCCGCGGCTAGAAGGCATCAAATGAGAATGGTCACTTATTTTTCCTTTGTTTCATATCTAGTTCCAGCCTAATTAGGCAGTGGTCAGACCCCATGCATGGCAAGATAGATTCTTCATAATAAACATCTCTACTTATTAAATTCTTAGTTTCCAAGAATTTGTCTAGTCGTGATGCACTTTGACGGTTTCCTCCTCTTTGATTATTCCAGGTGTAAGTTACAAAATTGATGGGGATATCTAGTAGGTGGAGCTCTAATTGTAGGTCCCTGAACTTCACCATTTTACTTTCTTCTCTTCTGATCCCTCCTTTGTTTCCTCCAAAGTGGTTATTAAATTGAAATCCCCTGCTATTAACCAAAGCTTTTTTGCATGCAAGTGGCTTAATTTCCAAATACTTTGTGTAATCTTTTCCTTCTTTGCGGGGATATGTGATGCGGGAGCATGCGAATTAAAGTGAAAAAGTCTTAAAAAATATTCCAGAAGTCCAAAAAGATCTACATGCAAGGGAGTGGGGTCCTTTAGCCAGCAATTTCCATGCTTTTCTAGTTCAAGATAGAGTAGAATTAAGAATAAAGCATGCTAATTATATTGCTTATGGATAAGCTGTAATAAAGCTTTACGCTTTAAATCATTCAATGTAAAGCATGCTTTTGTAAAGGATAATGGCAAGAAGGATTTATCCATTACTTATAAATAAGAGACAATAGGACTCTCAGAGGAGAGAGTGCCTGAAAGCATTATCCCTTGAACTTCTCTCTTTGTTATCTGAATTAATGGTCTTCAACTAATTAATAATGATATGTGTGTATCTATTAAATTGCTTTCTTCTGAGTTGAAAAATGGATAATTCACCTTATTTTTGCAAAGTGATTCTTGAGTGAAGCCCTTAGGATGGTTTTTTTCCTTCATATTGGTGTGTGCAGGCTTTCTAAGTCATTTACGGAGTTCTATGGGCAAACTCTATTTACGCAAAGAAATCATGATATGTTCTTAAGTGGAACACTATTCCGGACTTGAAACTTCATTGGATTTGGTTCATACCCGTATCGGGTCCGAACCAATATCGCATCAGAGAAGCACAAGCGGAGTAGGGAGCCTTTGGAACTGCCGAAGTGCAAACCCTGACATTCTAGAAATGAAACATTATAGAGAAGGGTGGAAGGAGGTGTCGGGTCCATGAGGATGATTGCATCGCAAACTTGGAGGTGGGAAGAACCAAGTAGTGGTGCTTTGGAGGCCGCCGATACCGACTGCCGATTATTACATCAGGTAAAGGACTCAGGGAGGACATTTCACATTCCGATAATGTATATTGCGTATAATGCAGGACTTGGAATATAAAAGCGTTGATAGTGTAATTCTTTTGGAATTACACCAAGACTGTTTATAATCCATGACAATGCTTTGATAAAAGCACTGATAGTATATTGTATGAATCCCATACTAAAAGTCCGCTAATAGTGTTTTGGGTAATTCTTTTGGAATTACAGTTCCAATATGAATAGAGGCCTATTAGCCAATTAACAAGGGTTGTGGCAATCAGAGGAAAATCCATGAAGCCATTAACTAAATGACTAATATGCCAATTGAAGCAGAGAGAGAAATTTGGCTTGATATAGATGAAATTGTAGCCAGGTTTGAGAGGTTGTCCATATCACCTGCACCCAGGCCACCATTAGTGGTATCAGAGCCGCCTTTTTATACTGAATTGAATCTCAGAAGCAGGAGAAGGAAAGTTAATATGGCTTTCAGAGTTGGAAGAGGACAAGGACGTGGTGGAAGAGGATGGCCTATTGCAAACACTGAAGTAATGAAAGTTGTGCAACAGATGCAAGCTAGATTGGATGCATTAACAATAGGTAGGAACATAGATGATGGATATGTTAGTGAACCTGAGATTGAAGCCACATAAGAGGAAGCTGTAGCAGTTACTCCAGAGATGGTGGTCTTGTAGTCAGTGTTGAGATCCACGGCCAGGCCAAAGACCAAGGTATCAATATATGAAGGAGGACTGAATCCAGAAGAATTAATAGAATAGATTAATGGCATGGAGAAATTCTTCGATTATGAAGAAATAGAAGATGAGAATAAACTCAAGTTTGCTATCACCACATTAAAAGGCCATGCGACGCTTTGGTGGGATGGTCTACAGGCAGAAAGGAAGAGACTTGGCAAGCAACCAATCAAAAATTGGAGTAGGATGGTAGCAAAGCTAAGAGGTAAGTTTCTACCAAGTAATTATCAGTAAACCTTGTTTAGATAGATGAAAAATCTTAGACAGAGGTCTTTGACAATGAAAGAGTATACAGAGGAATTCTATAAGGTAAGCATAAGAGCTAGAGAATCCCCAGATACAGATGAGAAGGTGGCTAGATATATGAATGGTCTTAGGATGGACATTCAAGATGAGATAATCCTGCTCTCTCCTAAAACAGTAGAAGAAGCTTATTAGATAGCACTGAAAGCTAAAGAAAAACTCATAAGGAAGTAGTCTTCCAGAGGAAGAGGTACTTTCCGAGGAAGGGGAATTCAAGGTGGTAGAGGAAAATCTACAGCACCTAAAGATGGAGCTAGCAGTAGCTTAAGCCAACATGCACCCACAGGAGGTGATGCAAGAGGCAAAGGGAATTTTTCTATAGGAAGAGGAGGAAGAGGAAGAGGTAGAGAAATAAGATGTTACAGATGTAACAAGCTGGGACACAGAGCTTTTGAGTGCCCAAAGAATGCAGAAAAAAATTAGAGGAATGCAATTGTTACTCCACTTGAGGGAGAAGCACCAGTGGCAGCAGTACCAGAAGAAGAAAATATACCAGAGAGAGGAGAATCCTTGGTAGTTAATAAAGTTCTAGTCAAGCCAGCAAAGGGGATGGTTGAACCATCACAAAGGAAAAATTTATTCAGGACAGTGTGTAAATTCCAAGGGAAATGTT